>ML809489.1:119453-132592 GCA_009831015.1 Picea engelmannii | reverse complement strand
TGGTCGGAATAATCATTGATGATTTGGTCAATGAAAGGGGTTGGGAAGTTGTCCTTGGGACAAACATGGTTGAGATCACGAAAGTCTATGCAGATGGTAATGGTTCCCTGTTTTTTGTTAACGGGGATGGGGTTGCAGACCCATGAAATGTACACAATGGGGTAAATGAAACCGACAACACGTAAATTTTCAATTTCAGCTTTGATAGCCACAACATTGGATGGATGGAGGGGGCGTTTCTTTTGACGAACAAGGGATACATCTGGTCATGTGTCGATTCGATGTTAAACTATAGATGGATCAAGGCCAGGCATCTCCATATATGACCAGGAAAAAATATCCCAATATTCCTGAAAGAGAGCTTTGTAAGATGTGAGTTCTTCAGGGGAGCATGCAACACCAATGGTGATTTCTTCTATGATTCCCTGTTTAATGGAAATGTCAATTTTGACGATGGGGGAGATGTTGGCCATGTTGCCTTCTTAAAAAGAATCTAGGGTAGGGATAGGGTTGTTGAACCAACCTATATGCCCTACAGGAATAAAATCCTTAGTTTTGATTACGCACATGGAGGCTTGGATAGGAGGGTGAAAGGCCTTTTGTGAAAGAAAAAGTGCTTGATGATGGAGCACATTCCATGGGAAATCACGGGTAGTGAGTTCCTCCAGGATATCTTCATCACAGTGGAAAGTTAGAGAATATAGGGGATCCGGGGAGGTGACAGGGGGAACTGTCAATGGGTAGGTGTTATTTTACTCAAGGGGTGAGGACATAGAGGGGACATCATGTACGAGGTGTGATGAATCACTTGACATAAACCAAATGTCATGATACTGTGGATGGTACCTCGTTCTCTCGGGTACTGACAATGAAATATATCTAATATCAGTGATGTGAGCCTTAGCAGGCAGTGGCTGAGAGGGCTTTGGCCGAGATGTTTGGCATACTGCGACTAACGTTTGGCAGAATTGAGGCAGAGCTGGGCATTGATGAGTGTAATGGCCATATTATGAGCATATGGAAAAAGCGAATTTGGTTTGTAACCCTTTATTGCATGTGGTTGAGGACTTCGTGGTAGCAGTGGATGTACTTGGTGGAGGAGCAAGCGATGGGGTTTCTCTAGGGAGCTGGATTAGATTGCGTAACTCGGGAAGGGTAGGACATCTATTAGTGGGGTGTCCTTCTCTTTCGCATAGTGTGCAAGGTGGTTGAGCTCGGGGAGGAAGTGGAGCTATGGGATTGTTCTTTTTTCATATTCCCCTAGTGGTGGTGGTGTTGCTGCTAGTTGGGGGTAGGGGTGGTGTGGCAGGAGCCTGTACTGGGATCTGCATTGGTAATTGTTAGCACTTGGTTATGGAAGCAAGCAAAGATTAAGGAAGAAGAGATAAGTACGAACTATGCGAAAGGCACATTAACCAAGAACAGGTCGAAGTGGTCAAAGAAGAAGAAAAGAAGGACCAAAGTAAGAGAAAAGCTATATGTTGGAAGAGAATATCGAGGAAGACAGATCAACAAAGAAGATGGATCGTGGAAAACTCAACAAGTAGAAAAAGCCACCATCAATGCTTTGGAGCACCTCGTGGAAAAGAATGAAAGATAGGCTGGCGAATCCCTTAAATCACAAGTCAAGTTGACCTAGGGTTTTGACACCTAGAACTTTGCCAAGTAATGTATAAATAAAGGCCTAGAGGACCTGGGATGGGTTCGTCCATGTCATTTATTGTTCGAAGTTGGATTGTGTTGTTGATGTTGAGTGATTATTGTTGTGGTGTGAGAGAATTATTGTGTTGTGAGAGCATTCTTGTATTGTAAGATCTTCATTTGGGTGCGAATATCAACCCTGTAGTTGGGTGCACAAGGAGGGTAGAGAAGAAGAGAAAGAGAGAGAGAGATCTGCAAGATAACTCCATAGATAGAACTGTATGGTTTCATATAATATATCAATAAACGCATTTTTGTGGACGTAGCCCTAGGGAGAGGGTGAACCACGTATATTTGGTTGTTCCATGTGATTGGTGTTGTGTTATTTGTTATCATATATATTGTTATTGCATTATTGTGTTAGATAGAGATATCTCTTTTGTAGTAGGATTAAGATAGATAAAGAATACTAGAGTGATGTGTGTTGTTTCCCTGGATCTACTTTGCATTTCCTCTGGTTGTAGACACTTGTGTCCTGCAACCCCATGTTGCTACTTCGAGTGAGATTGCATCTTCTTCGCACGTGTTGCCGAAAGGGCCAGTAGTTAGGGATTGTTGGTGCACTGATAGAGTTGAACCCTGGGTCTACCCCTATGCCAAAAAATGGTTCTGTTGCAGGGACTAGGATATTATTGACAGAATGTCAAGGTGGTTCCCATCGAAGAAAAAAACTCATAAGTGGATAGAATAACAAGAGAAGGAATTCACTGAAGCTCAGACAAGAACCCTAGCATTAATATAGAAGAATGTTTGGGAAGGTACATCTTCACTGAAATACACAATATTTTCTTTGGAATAATTCATAAAGAGTTATACGAGTGGTTAGCTAGATTAGCAGATACCCAGTTTGAAATCAGATCTAGACCATCTGTGGTTTGGACGTCGACGTTGATCAAGAAGGTCAAAAGAATCGATAACATCATGTCAAGAGCAATAGATCACTGGTTTGATATAACTAATGGAGGGTAAATTACTGAGTTTTCTATTGATAGAGTAGAGTCATATAGCCAAATAGAGAGATATTTATTTAAGGGACCTAGAGGAAAATTTTTACACTTTTTGAAGTTGAATATCAAGATGCTATTGCATGAGAAGAACATATTGAAGATACAGTAACCGGTCGGACCAAAAATATAATGTTCAAGAACTCAGACAATGACAATGACACATAGGTTGGACACATGTGCAGTGGGAGAGCATTCAAACAGGTCCCTCTGGTGAACCTGTTTGAGTAGAATCATGAACCACTATCACAGGACGAAGGGTTCTACAATGGAGAAGAAGAAGAGCTATTGAACGAGGAGTATTCAAAGTCCACTAGGGAAGGGGAGAGGAAGAATGAAGAACCTCACCGAGAAGAATCAATAACTTTAGGGACTGCGCCTACTGTCAAAGTAAGTACTAATACTCCTCCTGTTGTTTTAGTAGCATTAAGTAACCAGAGTAGCCAGAGTTATCAGAGCACTCAGAGCACTATTACCAATAGTTCAGTACATACTTAATCAAGAAACCTAGGAAGATCTATGGAAGATGAAATGAGGTTACCTATATTTAGAGGAGATGGATATGAAGATCATGATCAACACTGGTTCTTATGTGAAGATATATGGAGTATTAATAAATTCAATGACGAAGCTGTTAAGAGAGATCAGTTTAGTACTACCTTGAGAGACCACACACTAAGTTGGTACATGAAGTTTGTTAAAGGAACTATACAACCTAAACTGTTGAACGATATCAAGACTGCGTTGAGTGAAGAATTCAAGAAACCCAATTCAGATTCGTAGTGCATTACAAAACTGGAAGAAATCAAGTAGAGAGTAATTGAACCTGTGTGGGAATTTGATCAGAGGTTTAATACCTTAACAAGCCATTTGAGCTTTCAGATTCCAAATGAGTAGAATAATGAATGGTTCATTGCTGCCCTCTTACCACACATCAGAGTTTGTCTGATGCAATAGAAAGTCACTTCGTAGGCTGAGGCACTGGAGATCGCCATGAAACTAGAATCAACCCCTATGGGAGAATCCAACTTAGGTATGAGTAAAAAATTGAGTCAGCTAACTAGATTATCTTTGCAGGTCAAAGATATGAAGAAAGAAAAGGGAAAATATAAAAGAGAAGACATCTAGTGTATCAGATGTAAGTCAGAGGGGCATGCCAAGGGGCATTGTCCCCTATTTAATGAGTACTTGGCCTCCGGAGCTCCGAGCCCTTTGAAGCAGGTTACTCTACCCTAGTGTGAGGTATGTAGAAATATACATCACCCCGGTGAATGCTATTACATGAAAAAATATGTCCAAAACCCTACCAATATTTACTGCACATTTTGTAAATCTGTGGGGCATGATGAGAAGGACTTTAGGGCTTATGACCTCTTGCATGAAAGGTCAAGAGATAGATATAGGATTCAAGGAGAAATACAACATGAGGGAAATGCTACACAGTTTAATTCCCCAGGAAGAGGAAACTTCAACCCTCGTGGTGGATTCAGAGGAAGAGGATGAGGAAGAGGCAAGGGTCAAGCTAGAGGTCAGATCATTTGTTGTAACTGCGCCCAACCAAGCCACTTGGCAAGGTACTGTCAAAACCCTTGTATTGGTTGTAGCTATTGAAACTCATTTGAACATGTTATTTCAGATTTCCCAATATTGTTGGTGAAACTTCAGGAAAGACGGGGTGGAAAACAACAAGTGCAACTGATATTAGTGGAACCTTGTGGAGAGGATCCCAGAGTCACTATTATCACTATAGGAGGCACTGTTATAGGAGAAGACAGGGTGACTCCAGAAAATACTACAAAGGGATCAAGGATTAGAAGAGCTACAAAGAAGACACAATTGTTTGATCCAAGGAAGGAAAAGAAGATGTTCAAAGAGGCAAGATGAGAATTTGGAAGAGAACAAGCCTCTTCATCTAAGACACAACCAGAAGTAAGACAATTTGGAAGATAACAAGCCTCTTCATCTAAGACACAACCAGGATTAAGAGAATGTGGAATGCCTCTGGCATTCGATCAGTCTGCTTCGCTGGGAGAAGGAAAAGAGGTAAGTAAGCTTATGGATTTCTTATATACTTGCATTTATTTGATTAAGGATGAAATAGATGTGCAATAAATACAACAATTGATCAGACAATATGAGATAGGAAGGGTATATCCCGTACTGAATAAAGTAGTACATCAAGTATCTAGAAACAAAAGGACAAACAAGAACTACACCTTAATGCTCAGATTGGAGACTATGACATAGATTATGTTGTCCTCGACTTGGGATTAGAAGTCAATGTTTTGACAAAGCAAACCTAGGCATTGATGGGAAAATCCAAGTTGATTTACTCTCCTATCAGGCTTAGGATGGATAATTAGCAGGCAGTAAGCCCCTTTGGAAGACTGGAGAATGTCCCTATGGACATCGAAAGGGTAAGGATGTTTGCATACTTCAAAGTGATTGAGATAGTTGATGATAGATGTCCTTATCCTACGTTGTTAGGAATTGATTGGGATTTCAACAATTCGACTATTGTTGACCTAAAGAAAATAAGAATGAAATTTGAAGGTGTTGGCCTTAGGGTCATTGCACCTCTTGATCCTGATGAAGGTCACAGATACACAGAACTTATCAGAGAAGAAGACCATGCTTATGCACTAGAGAATATATATAAATTGACAAGAAGACAATATGATTACATTAATCCTACGACAGATGGAAATTTAATCTAGCGAAGTGAAAGTGTAGCTCATCAGATTTAGAAGAAGCATTGGAGAACTAGCATAATAGAATGTATGAAGTTTCTGCGTGGAGGTGTGCTAGATTGACCAGGGAAGTGCGCTGGATTGGCACAGAAGTAAGTAATCTACCCACATTTGATGGTTTAAATCATTTAGAAACATTCTTATTGGAATTTGAAGAAATTGTACCAGTACAACAAAGGTTGTTGGCACTGGATGAAGCCTTGAAAGCAACACTAACAAGATGGTGGGGAACACACTAGAAGAACATCACAGAGTGGGTAAAATGTTTCACTTTGATGAAAGTACGCTTTTCAGACCAAGTCGAAGGGTGTGAAGTTCGATACATAGGTCAGATTTGTCCGAAGGACCATGTGCAAAGTTGTGAGGAGGCATGGAGTAGCATTCCTAAAGAACAGTGGGTGCATCAGTTCATTAACACATTGGATACTATGCCTATCAACTGGTATCTTCAAGCAGAATTGTGCCTCACCACTTCAGATTGGTATGGTATGACTTAAAACTTTATAGCTACATTTTTATTTGAAAGTTAGTACCCCACAGTAGATCAGGCTTTACAAGTTGTAAGACACAAATTCTTTGAGGAGGCACCTAACCTCCCTTTGGAGCAAGAAGAAGATGAATGAATTGTGTTAGCACTAGAATTCACCTTCATATTGCGTTGAAGGTAAGCCCAATACCCATCAATTTATATGTCACGTTTGGTTTTAAAGAGGTCAAATGGGCACATACTCAATGATAATAACATTCTAACTCAGAAATATAGACTAGCATGCACAAGCATTTGAGGTCTGGAATCAACTTAAGTTAGTAAGTTGGAGTAAGGGTGAATAGAGGGAAGACTTTGGTGAGGAGAGTGTAGAGGTCTGTCATTGACATCAGGTCTTCCAGTAGCCTAAGGAGGAAAAACTTAAACACAATATTCTCTTGAATTCAAATCTCAAAGAAACCGAAATAAATTATAACAACACTATAATCAAACATCATCATAATACAATTACAACAATTCATGTGAATCAGTCATTCATGAACTCTCTCAGTATCAGAGACAAATAAGATGGAGCAAGAAAAATGACTTAAATTATCCAAGATGTCTAAAAAACAAATACATAACCAAATAACTAGTGTTATTCATAAAAATATTACAATAGTGGGCCTAGCTCAACCATTTCCTCTTTAACAAAATATCAAAATGACTCCTATATACTCAGACCAATTTTCCACTTCTAGCAGAGGCGTGCCTAAGTCATTCCATTCAAGGCTTTACATATGCATGTTCTCTGGAAGAAAGCACATGCAGTCTTCTTTCAAACGCAAGCTTCTATCAGACACGAGCTTCTGTCAGACGCAATCGTGCTTCAACAGGGACCAACAGAAGAGTCAACTTGTTGACAATCCTTCTTTCTTTCCATTTAAGTGGTGAGATGATGTTTCACCAACCTTCCTCACCTTTATTAACTGAATCCTTGAGATGGGGATGAGACCTAGTGCCTAGGGGGTGACCATGTTCTTCTTTGAAATTGGACACTACATGAGAACATGATTGCAAGGCCGTCAAAAGCGGTTTGAACTCACACCACTTTTGGCCCCGCAATCCACCGCCCTCTGGCACATATCACTTTCACCAACCCACGGTTTCAATTGCGGGACCACTTAATAATTTTATCGATCGAGAAAGTTGCATCCCCACAATGAAGCATGGCCATTGATCTAGACGTGGTCTGTGATCTAGGTGCACCTGATAGATTTAGCGCTACTGCCAAGCTTAACCGCTTGCCAAATTTAGAATCCTCCAAACTGTGCCTTGGGGGGGACGCTACTTTTGACGTTGAACAATAATACCTCCTGGAGTGACAGATTTGATGACTCATGGTAGTCTGGATTTAGATGGTTGAGATATACTTTGGGACTTCGATGCTTTTCATGGCGCTATACTTCATGAAATTCTGAAACTCTGAATACTCGGGGGTCGCTACTCTGATCCTCACAGGGGATCTCCACCGTTGCAAAACTAAGCCTGTCGTTTTTATTTTAAGCCCTAAATGAGCTACTTTGCATGATGCGCTCGGATGCTTCCTGTGCAGACCATGAACTTGGACGACCTACTGCCCTTGACAACTATATGTGATAACATACTGCACCTCTTCAAAAATTACAGGGTTGTTACAATATCAATGCTGATGAATATGATGATCCTAGGAATGTGAACATTGCAGAAACTGAAGGATAGAGAGACATAGAAAGGCCAGGGATTGAACTACCTTTCGTTGGAAAACCAATTAAAATCAAGAAAGTTAATATTGGAATAGATCAAGCACCTAAGCTGGCTGAATATCAAGACTTGTTTCCAACCAAGTTCACAGACATGAAGGGAATTAAAGGGCCCATGTGAGAAATGAAGATCCCTCTGAAAATAGATGTAAGGCCAACCAAGAGGAGACCCTACAGACTGAATCCCAAGTATAAGAAGAAAGTTAGGATTGAATTAGACATAATGTTGGAAGCAGGAATCATAGAACCTGTTGAAGAATCAGAATGGATTAGTCCTATGGTGGTCTAGGATAAGAAGTCAAGAGAGATCAGAATCTTTGCAGATTTAAGGAAACTGAATGATGCATGTTTACATGATCCATTCGCTACATTGTTTACTGATGAAGTGCTAGATAATGTAGGAGGAAAATAAGTTTACTCCTTCATCGATGGATTTTCAGGTTATCACCAGATCAGGATTGCTAAGGAAGAGAGACATAAGACCAAATTTTCAACATAATGGGGTTCTTTCTAGTACACTGTGATGCCTTTCGGATTGAAGAATGCACCATCCATCTTTTCTAGGGTGGTGGTCGAAGCATTCAAGGAATTTTTACATAAATTATTGGAACCATATTTTGATGATTGGACTGTTTTTAGCTTATTGAAAAATCATATTGAATGTTTGAGACTAATGTTGGATAAGTGCAGGCAATGTCATACTTCCATGAACCTGAAGAAGTGCATATTCCTCTCACCTTTTGGAGTATTAATGGGACACATTGTATGTAAGCAGGGGGTGTTGTTATATCCTTCCAAGATTGCCATCATTATTGATCTACCTCCCCCTACTTCGGTTAGACAGTTGCACACTGCATTGGGACATACTGGATACTACAGAAAGTTTATCAAGGGATATGCACAGATAAAAAAACCCATGGAAAATATTTTAAAGAAATATAGTCAGTTTCAATGGTCAGAGGAATGCCATAAGAGCTTCGACACACACCTATTCTGGTTTTCCTAGATTTGAGTAAGGAAGTCCATGTCCATGTCGATGCTTCATCTATTGCGTTAGGAGCAATGTTAGCACAACCAGGAGTAGGATATATTGACCACCTACTATCCTTTTCTAGCAAGAAGCTCTCTACAACTGAGATAAATTACACTACCACTGAAAGAGAAGGATTAGCTATGGTATATGCACTGCAGAAGTTTAGACACTATTTGTTGGGAGGACATTTTAATATGTTCAATGATCACTCTGCGTTGAAATACTTAGTCAACAAGCCAGTGTTGGGGGGAATAATATGGATATGGCTATTGTTATTCCAGGAATATGATTATGAGATTGTGGTCAAGCCATGGAGAATGAACAAGGGACCTGGCCACTTGTCCAGGTTAGAACATGGAGAGGAACCTACCAGTTTGGAGGATACACTACCAGATGCATAGCTATTGGCCATCAAAAAAGTTGATGATCACTTCACCGAGATAGTCCAGTCCCTGTCTATAGAAATGGCACCCCGCGAGTATACAATCATTCAGATGAAAAAAATGGTAGCTTGAGCTGCAAATTTTTCACTTAGAGTTGGACAACTATATAAGATGGGACTAGATGAGATTTTGAGGAGATGCATTATGGAGGCAGAAAGACCGTTGATTCTTGAAGAAGCACATGAAGGCATCGTAGGAGGACACTATGCAGGGAAAGAAACAACGAAAAATATTCTTAGAGCTGGCCTCTGGTGGCCTACTTTACATAAAGATGCTAAGGAATACTACAGAGCCTGCGATGTATGCCAAAGAGTTGGGAAACCTTCTAGAAGATATGAGATGCCTTTAGCACCTCAACTAACTTTACATGCATTTGAGAAATGGGCCATTGATTTTGTGGGACCTATTAACCCACCAGGAAAGTACATAGGATATCAATACATCATCACTGAGATAAAGTATTTGACCAGATGGGTAGAAGCAAGAGAAGTTAAGGACTATAGTGCAACTACAGCTGCGAGATTCATATTTGATGATATCATAACCAGATTTGGATGCCTAAATATCCCCATGAGTGATCAAGGCACACACTTCATCAACAAAAGTATTGAAGCCTTGACTCAGGAATTTGAATTTCACCATCAGAAGAGCACACCATACCACCCACAAGTGAATGGTACAGTCGAAGCTTTCAATAAGATCTTGGAGACAATGTTGACAAAGATTTTGCAGTGTGAACATAGATGATTGGGATTCGAGAGTGCCAACAGTGTTATGGTATTATCGAACCACTTGCAAGAAGATGAAAATGCAGACTCCCTTTATGTTAGTTTATGGCCTGGAAGCAGTGGAACCTTTGGAATATTTATTTTCTAGCTTAAGAATTGTAGCGTTTACATATATGGATGACACAAGCATTGTGCAAGACAGGCTTGCATAGTTGGTGGAACTAGAGGAAGACAGGTTTATTGCAGGATTTCTTCAGTAGGCACAAAAAGAACAAGAAAAGGCCTACCATGACAGACATATCAAGAAGAAAGCATTTAAGTAAGGAGATATGGTATTGGTATATGATAGCAAGTTCATGCAGCATCCAAGGAAGTTCAGGACACATTGGCTTGGGCCATATCAGGTTTCCTATGTTACAGAAGGAGGAGTTATGTAGTTGAAGACTCTGAATGGAGAATGGAAGGAAGGTTTAGTAAATGGGAGCCAGTTGAAATTGTATTATGACAACCAATTTCCTAACAACTCTTAGTAAAAACAAAGGAAGCATTTGTTATGGTATTATCGAACCACTTGCAAGAAGCTGACAATGCAGACTCCCTTTATGTTAGTTTATGGCCTGGAAGCAGTGAAACCTATGGAATATTTATTTCCTAGCTTAAGAATTGTAGTGTTTACATATATGGATGACATAGGCATTGTGCAAGACAGGCTTGCATAGTTGGTGGAACTAGAGGAAGACAGGTTTATTGCAAGATTTCTTCAGTAGGCACAAAAAGAACAAGAAAAGGCCTACCATGACAGACATATCAAGAAGAAATCATTTAAGTAAGGAGATATGGTATTGGTATATGATAGCAAGTTCATGCAGCATCCAAGGAAGTTCAGGACACATTGGCTTGGGCCATATCAGGTTTCCTATGTTACAGAAGGAGGAGCTGTGTTGTTGAAGACTCTGAATGGAGAATGGAAGGAAGGTTTAGTAAATGGGAGGCAGTTGAAATTGTATTATGACAACCAATTGCCTGACAACTCTCAGTAAAAACAAAGGAAGAAGGGTCTAGGTACCAGGTGCATTTGAAACTAGGTACTAGACACAAAAAAGACAGTCTGCACATGACAAGGAGGGACAGAGAAGAAAGCACAGGCTACTCTGTACAGTTTTCAGTCGAAGTATTACCGAAGGTTCAACCCTTCAGTGACTCGGGATGAGTCACAGGTGAGTGTTGGGGGCCTTTTGGCCCTTGGTTATGGAAGCAAGCAAATATTTATGAAGAAGAGAGAAGTATGGACTGTGTGGAAGGCACATTAACCAAGAATGGGTCGAAGTGGTCAAAGAATCAAAAAATAAGGAGCGAAGTAAGAGAAAAGCTATCCGTTGGAAGAGAATATTGAGGAAGACAAATCAACAAAGAATATAGATCGTGGAAAACTAAACAAGTGGAAAAAGCCACCATCAAATGCTTTGGAGAACCTCGTGGAAAATAAGGAAAGACAGGCTGGAGAAGCCCTTAAAGCACGAGTCAAGTTGACCTATGGTTTTATATATAGGGTTTTGACACCTAGAATTTTTCCATGTAATGTATAAATAAAGGTCTAGAGGACCTGAGATGGGTTTGTTCATGTTATTATTGTTCAAAGTTGGATTTTTTTGTTGATGTTGAGTGATTATTGTTGTGGCGTGAGAGAAGTATTGTGTTGTGAGAGAATTCTTGTATTGTAAGATCTTCAGCTGGGTGCGAAGAGCAACCCTGCAGCTGGGTGTGCAGGGATGGGAGAGAAGAAGAGAAAGAGAGAGAGAGATCTGCAAGCTAAGTGTGTAGATAGAACTGTATGGTTTCATATAATATATCAAGAAACACAGTTTTGTGGACGTATCTCTAGGGAGAGGGTGAACCAGGTATATCTGGTTGTTCTGTGTGATTGATGTTGTGTTATTTGTTATCTGTTATACTGTTATTTCATTATTGTTTTAGATCATAGATATCTCTTACGTAGTAGGCTTAAGAGAGATAAAGAATACTAGAGTGTTGTGTGTTGTTTCCCTGGATCCACTTTGCATTTACTTTGGTTGTAAACACATGTGTCATGCAACCCCCTATTTCTACTTTGGGTGAGAATGCATCTGCTTCGTAGGTGTTGTTGAAAGGGCCAATAGTTAGGGCTTGTTGGTGCGCTGATAGAGTTGAACCCTTGGGTGTGCCCCTGTGCCAACAATAATCCCTCTGTATGAGGAGGGAGAGATGGTGTAAGAACCATAGATGGTGGATGAAGATACCATACAAGGATGGAAAGAACCATGTTTGGAAGGGTGAGAGTAGCAACCACCTGGAATGCTTAGACTCCAAGTGGGGGGTAGAAAAAGGGAATTTGGGTAATGGCTTGGGGGCTTGTCTCCCAAACCAAGATTTTCCTTTGGAGGGGATGGATAAGTGGTGCAGTGGGGTTCTCATGGAATTCCTGAGGTAATAGTTCTTCAACTGGTAGAATTTCAATGTGGGGAGGGGCCTTGGTGGAGGATTATTGTCTCTAATATTTGTTCCATTAGAAGATACTACATGCACTTATGCGGGAGGGTGTAGGAGAGGTGGTGCTCCATGATATGCCCCCAACAAGGATGGTCTTTGAAAATTCTGGGACCCATGTCGATGATTGAAAAATAATTTGAGCTAGTGCGGACAAGGGGGAGAATGTTATCAATTTTGGAGGAATGATTAGGCTCGTAATGTGTAAGTTTGTTGATGGTGATGATTTTCCCATTGTGGGAGAACACCATTGTTCGAAACATAGAAGAGGCTACCGCCTTCATAGCATACATGTAGCTACATCTGAACAAGATATTGTAATCAAGTGGGGCATTGATAACTTCGATACCGATGAGGATGTTTTTGCCTCCAATTTCTACAGGGACATTTTGGAAGAGCCATTCAGGGGATGATGGGTGACCATCGTAAGCTCTCAGGGTGATGACAGAGGGTACTAGTTGAGGTGAGCCAAGTTTTTTCCATACTAATTTGGACATGATTCATGTGGATGCACCTTCATCTATGATGCGTCAATGAACTATGATGTTCCAGATCTTAACAGGTATCTGAAAAATCTACCAGGGTAGGGAGGCGTGGTTCTCCTCTATCTAGATCGAAGGTGACGAGTCTAGTATTGACTGGGTTGAATTCCCCCAAGGTGGAAAGAAACGATTTACGCTGAGATGTAT
>ML809489.1:107167-119353 GCA_009831015.1 Picea engelmannii | reverse complement strand
CTTGTGGGTGGTATGGTGTGCTCTTCTGATGGTGAAATTCAAATTCCTGAGTCAAGGCTTCAATACTTTTGTTGATGAAGTGTGTGCCTTGATCACTCATGGGGATATTTAGGCATCCAAATCTGGTTATGATATCATCAAATATGAATCTCGCAGCTGTAGTTGCACTATAGTCCTTAACTTCTCTTGCTTCTACCCATCTGGTCAAATACTTTATCTCAGTGATGATGTATTGATATCCTATGTACTTTCCTGGTGGGTTAATAGGTCCCACAAAATCAATGGCCCATTTCTCAAATGCATGTAAAGTTAGTTGAGGTGCTAAAGGCATCTCATATCTTCTAGAAGGTTTCCCAACTCTTTGGCATACATCGCAGGCTCTGTAGTATTCCTTAGCATCTTTATGTAAAGTAGGCCACCAGAGGCCAGCTCTAAGAATATTTTTCGTTGTTTCTTTCCCTGCATAGTGTCCTCCTACGATGCCTTCATGTGCTTCTTCAAGAATCAACGGTCTTTCTGCCTCCATAATGCATCTCCTCAAAATCTCATCTAGTCCCATCTTATATAGTTGTCCAACTCTAAGTGAAAAATTTGCAGCTCAAGCTACCATTTTTTTCATCTGAATGATTGTATACTCGCGGGGTGCCATTTCTATAGACAGGGACTGGACTATCTCGGTGAAGTGATCATCAACTTTTTTGATGGCCAATAGCTATGCATCTGGTAGTGTATCCTCCAAACTGGTAGGTTCCTCTCCATGTTCTAACCTGGACAAGTGGCCAGGTCCCTTGTTCATTCTCCATGGCTTGACCACAATCTCATAATCATATTCCTGGAATAACAATAGCCATATCCATATTATTCCCCCCAACACTGGCTTGTTGACTAAGTATTTCAACGCAGAGTGATCATTGAACATATTAAAATGTCCTCCCAACAAATAGTGTCTAAACTTCTGCAGTGCATATACCATAGCTAATCCTTCTCTTTCAGTGGTAGTGTAATTTATCTCAGTTGTAGAGAGCTTCTTGCTAGAAAAGGATAGTAGGTGGTCAATATATCCTACTCCTGGTTGTGCTAACATTGCTCCTAACGCAATAGATGAAGCATCGACATGGACATGGACTTCCTTACTCAAATCTAGGAAAACCAGAATAGGTGTGTGTCGAAGCTCTTATGGCATTCCTCTGACCATTGAAACTGACTATATTTCTTTAAAATATTTTCCATGGGTTTTTTTATCTGTGCATATCCCTTGATAAACTTTCTGTAGTATCCAGTATGTCCCAATGCAGTGTGCAACTGTCTAACCGAAGTAGGGGGAGGTAGATCAATAATGATGGCAATCTTGGAAGGATATAACAACACCCCCTGCTTACATACAATGTGTCCCATTAATACTCCAAAAGGTGAGAGGAATATGCACTTCTTCAGGTTCATGGAAGTATGACATTGCCTGCACTTATCCAACATTAGTCTCAAACATTCAATATGATTTTTCAATAAGCTAAAAACAGTCCAATCATCAAAATATGGTTCCAATAATTTATGTAAAAATTCCTTGAATGCTTCGACCACCACCCTAGAAAAGATGGATGGTGCATTCTTCAATCCGAAAGGCATCACAGTGTACTAGAAAGAACCCCATTATGTTGAAAATTTGGTCTTATGTCTCTCTTCCTTAGCAATCCTGATCTGGTGATAACCTGAAAATCCATCGATGAAGGAGTAAACTTATTTTCCTCCTACATTATCTAGCACTTCATCAGTAAACAATGTAGCGAATGGATCATGTAAACATGCATCATTCAGTTTCCTTAAATCTGCAAAGATTCTGATCTCTCTTGACTTCTTATCCTAGACCACCATAGGACTAATCCATTCTGATTCTTCAACAGGTTCTATGATTCCTGCTTCCAACATTATGTCTAATTCAATCCTAACTTTCTTCTTATACTTGGGATTCAGTCTGTAGGGTCTCCTCTTGGTTGGCCTTACATCTATTTTCAGAGGGATCTTCATTTCTCACATGGGCCCTTTAATTCCCTTCATGTCTGTGAACTTGGTTGGAAACAAGTCTTGATATTCAGCCAGCTTAGGTGCTTGATCTATTCCAATATTAACTTTCTTGATTTTAATTGGTTTTCCAACGAAAGGTAGTTCAATCCCTGGCCTTTCTATGTCTCTCTATCCTTCAGTTTCTGCAATGTTCACATTCCTAGGATCATCATATTCATCAGCATTGATATTGTAACAACCCTGTAATTTTTGAAGAGGTGCAGTATGTTATCACATATAGTTGTCAAGGGCAGTAGGTCGTCCAAGTTCATGGTCTGCACAGGAAGCATCCGAGCGCATCATGCAAAGTAGCTCATTTAGGGCTTAAAATAAAAACGACAGGCTTAGTTTTGCAACGGTGGAGATCCCCTGTGAGGATCAGAGTAGCGACCCCCGAGTATTCAGAGTTTCAGAATTTCATGAAGTATAGCGCCATGAAAAGCATCGAAGTCCCAAAGTATATCTCAACCATCTAAATCCAGACTACCATGAGTCATCAAATCTGTCACTCCAGGAGGTATTATTGTTCAACGTCAAAAGTAGCGTCCCCCCCAAGGCACAGTTTGGAGGATTCTAAATTTGGCAAGCGGTTAAGCTTGGCAGTAGCGCTAAATCTATCAGGTGCACCTAGATCACAGACCACGTCTAGATCAATGGCCATGCTTCATTGTGGGGATGCAACTTTCTCGATCGATAAAATTATTAAGTGGTCCCGCAATTGAAACCGTGGGTTGGTGAAAGTGATATGTGCCAGAGGGCGGTGGATTGCGGGGCCAAAAGTGGTGTGAGTTCAAACCGCTTTTGACGGCCTTGCAATCATGTTCTCATGTAGTGTCCAATTTCAAAGAAGAACATGGTCACCCCCTAGGCACTAGGTCTCATCCCCATCTCAAGGATTCAGTTAATAAAGGTGAGGAAGGTTGGTGAAACATCATCTCACCACTTAAATGGAAAGAAAGAAGGATTGTCAACAAGTTGACTCTTCTGTTGGTCCCTGTTGAAGCACGATTGCGTCTGACAGAAGCTCGTGTCTGATAGAAGCTTGCGTTTGAAAGAAGACTGCATGTGCTTTCTTCCAGAGAACATGCATATGTAAAGCCTTGAATGGAATGACTTAGGCACGCCTCTGCTAGAAGTGGAAAATTGGTCTGAGTATATAGGAGTCATTTTGATATTTTGTTAAAGAGGAAATGGTTGAGCTAGGCCCACTATTGTAATATTTTTATGAATAACACTAGTTATTTGGTTATGTATTTGTTTTTTAGACATCTTGGATAATTTAAGTCATTTTTCTTGCTCCATCTTATTTGTCTCTGATACTGAGAGAGTTCATGAATGACTGATTCACATGAATTGTTGTAATTGTATTATGATGATGTTTGATTATAGTGTTGTTATAATTTATTTCGGTTTCTTTGAGATTTGAATTCAAGAGAATATTGTGTTTAAGTTTTTCCTCCTTAGGCTACTGGAAGACCTGATGTCAATGACAGACCTCTACACTCTCCTCACCAAAGTCTTCCCTCTATTCACCCTTACTCCAACTTACTAACTTAAGTTGATTCCAGACCTCAAATGCTTGTGCATGCTAGTCTATATTTCTGAGTTAGAATGTTATTATCATTGAGTATGTGCCCATTTGACCTCTTTAAAACCAAACGTGACATATAAATTGATGGGTATTGGGCTTACCTTCAACGCAATATGAAGGTGAATTCTAGTGCTAACACAATTCATTCATCTTCTTCTTGCTCCAAAGGGAGGTTAGGTGCCTCCTCAAAGAATTTGTGTCTTACAACTTGTAAAGCCTGATCTACTGTGGGGTACTAACTTTCAAATAAAAATGTAGCTATAAAGTTTTAAGTCATACCATACCAATCTGAAGTGGTGAGGCACAATTCTGCTTGAAGATACCAGTTGATAGGCATAGTATCCAATGTGTTAATGAACTGATGCACCCACTGTTCTTTAGGAATGCTACTCCATGCCTCCTCACAACTTTGCACATGGTCCTTCGGACAAATCTGACCTATGTATCGAACTTCACACCCTTCGACTTGGTCTGAAAAGCGTACTTTCATCAAAGTGAAACATTTTACCCACTCTGTGATGTTCTTCTAGTGTGTTCCCCACCATCTTGTTAGTGTTGCTTTCAAGGCTTCATCCAGTGCCAACAACCTTTGTTGTACTGGTACAATTTCTTCAAATTCCAATAAGAATGTTTCTAAATGATTTAAACCATCAAATGTGGGTAGATTACTTACTTCTGTGCCAATCCAGCGCACTTCCCTGGTCAATCTAGCACACCTCCACGCAGAAACTTCATACATTCTATTATGCTAGTTCTCCAATGCTTCTTCTAAATCTGATGAGCTACACTTTCACTTCGCTAGATTAAATTTCCATCTGTCGTAGGATTAATGTAATCATATTGTCTTCTTGTCAATTTATATATATTCTCTAGTGCATAAGCATGGTCTTCTTCTCTGATAAGTTCTGTGTATCTGTGACCTTCATCAGGATCAAGAGGTGCAATGACCCTAAGGCCAACACCTTCAAATTTCATTCTTATTTTCTTTAGGTCAACAATAGTCGAATTGTTGAAATCCCAATCAATTCCTAACAACGTAGGATAAGGACATCTATCATCAACTATCTCAATCACTTTGAAGTATGCAAACATCCTTACCCTTTCGATGTCCATAGGGACATTCTCCAGTCTTCCAAAGGGGCTTACTGCCTGCTAATTATCCATCCTAAGCCTGATAGGAGAGTAAATCAACTTGGATTTTCCCATCAATGCCTAGGTTTGCTTTGTCAAAACATTGACTTCTAATCCCAAGTCGAGGACAACATAATCTATGTCATAGTCTCCAATCTGAGCATTAAGGTGTAGTTCTTGTTTGTCCTTTTGTTTCTAGATACTTGATGTACTACTTTATTCAGTACGGGATATACCCTTCCTATCTCATATTGTCTGATCAATTGTTGTATTTATTGCACATCTATTTCATCCTTAATCAAATAAATGCAAGTATATAAGAAATCCATAAGCTTACTTACCTCTTTTCCTTCTCCCAGCGAAGCAGACTGATCGAATGCCAGAGGCATTCCACATTCTCTTAATCCTGGTTGTGTCTTAGATGAAGAGGCTTGTTATCTTCCAAATTGTCTTACTTCTGGTTGTGTCTTAGATGAAGAGGCTTGTTCTCTTCCAAATTCTCATCTTGCCTCTTTGAACATCTTCTTTTCCTTCCTTGGATCAAACAATTGTGTCTTCTTTGTAGCTCTTCTAATCCTTGATCCCTTTGTAGTATTTTCTGGAGTCACCCTGTCTTCTCCTATAACAGTGCCTCCTATAGTGATAATAGTGACTCTGGGATCCTCTCCACAAGGTTCCACTAATATCAGTTGCACTTGTTGTTTTCCACCCCGTCTTTCCTGAAGTTTCACCAACAATATTGGGAAATCTGAAATAACATGTTCAAATGAGTTTCAATAGCTACAACCAATACAAGGGTTTTGACAGTACCTTGCCAAGTGGCTTGGTTGGGCGCAGTTACAACAAATGATCTGACCTCTAGCTTGACCCTTGCCTCTTCCTCATCCTCTTCCTCTGAATCCACCACGAGGGTTGAAGTTTCCTCTTCCTGGGGAATTAAACTGTGTAGCATTTCCCTCATGTTGTATTTCTCCTTGAATCCTATATCTATCTCTTGACCTTTCATGCAAGAGGTCATAAGCCCTAAAGTCCTTCTCATCATGCCCCACAGATTTACAAAATGTGCAGTAAATATTGGTAGGGTTTTGGACATATTTTTTCATGTAATAGCATTCACCGGGGTGATGTATATTTCTACATACCTCACACTAGGGTAGAGTAACCTGCTTCAAAGGGCTCGGAGCTCCGGAGGCCAAGTACTCATTAAATAGGGGACAATGCCCCTTGGCATGCCCCTCTGACTTACATCTGATACACTAGATGTCTTCTCTTTTATATTTTCCCTTTTCTTTCTTCATATCTTTGACCTGCAAAGATAATCTAGTTAGCTGACTCAATTTTTTACTCATACCTAAGTTGGATTCTCCCATAGGGGTTGATTCTAGTTTCATGGCGATCTCCAGTGCCTCAGCCTACGAAGTGACTTTCTATTGCATCAGACAAACTCTGATGTGTGGTAAGAGGGCAGCAATGAACCATTCATTATTCTACTCATTTGGAATCTGAAAGCTCAAATGGCTTGTTAAGGTATTAAACCTCTGATCAAATTCCCACACAGGTTCAATTACTCTCTACTTGATTTCTTCCAGTTTTGTAATGCACTACGAATCTGAATTGGGTTTCTTGAATTCTTCACTCAACGCAGTCTTGATATCGTTCAACAGTTTAGGTTGTATAGTTCCTTTAACAAACTTCATGTACCAACTTAGTGTGTGGTCTCTCAAGGTAGTACTAAACTGATCTCTCTTAACAGCTTCGTCATTGAATTTATTAATACTCCATATATCTTCACATAAGAACCAGTGTTGATCATGATCTTCATATCCATCTCCTCTAAATATAGGTAACCTCATTTCATCTTCCATAGATCTTCCTAGGTTTCTTGATTAAGTATGTACTGAACTATTGGTAATAGTGCTCTGAGTGCTCTGATAACTCTGGCTACTCTGGTTACTTAATGCTACTAAAACAACAGGAGGAGTATTAGTACTTACTTTGACAGTAGGCGCAGTCCCTAAAGTTATTGATTCTTCTCGGTGAGGTTCTTCATTCTTCCTCTCCCCTTCCCTAGTGGACTTTGAATACTCCTCGTTCAATAGCTCTTCTTCTTCTCCATTGTAGAACCCTTCGTCCTGTGATAGTGGTTCATGATTCTACTCAAACAGGTTCACCAGAGGGACCTGTTTGAATGCTCTCCCACTGCACATGTGTCCAACCTATGTGTCATTGTCATTGTCTGAGTTCTTGAACATTATATTTTTGGTCCGACCGGTTACTGTATCTTCAATATGTTCTTCTCATGCAATAGCATCTTGATATTCAACTTCAAAAAGTGTAAAAATTTTCCTCTAGGTCCCTTAAATAAATATCTCTCTATTTGGCTATATGACTCTACTCTATCAATAGAAAACTCAGTAATTTACCCTCCATTAGTTATATCAAACCAGTGATCTATTGCTCTTGACATGATGTTATCGATTCTTTTGACCTTCTTGATCAACGTCGACGTCCAAACCACAGATGGTCTAGATCTGATTTCAAACTGGGTATCTGCTAATCTAGCTAACCACTCGTATAACTCTTTATGAATTATTCCAAAGAAAATATTGTGTATTTCAGTGAAGATGTACCTTCCCAAACATTCTTCTATATTAATGCTAGGGTTCTTGTCTGAGCTTCAGTGAATTCCTTCTCTTGTTATTCTATCCACTTATGAGTTTTTTTCTTCGATGGGAACCACCTTGACATTCTGTCAATAATATCCTAGTCCCTGCAACAGAACCATTTTTTGGCATAGGGGTAGACCCAGGGTTCAACTCTATCAGTGCACCAACAATCCCTAACTACTGGCCCTTTCGGCAACACGTGCGAAGAAGATGCAATCTCACTCGAAGTAGCAACATGGGGTTGCAGGACACAAGTGTCTACAACCAGAGGAAATGCAAAGTAGATCCAGGGAAACAACACACATCACTCTAGTATTCTTTATCTATCTTAATCCTACTACAAAAGAGATATCTCTATCTAACACAATAATGCAATAACAATATATATGATAACAAATAACACAACACCAATCACATGGAACAACCAAATATACGTGGTTCACCCTCTCCCTAGGGCTACGTCCACAAAAATGCGTTTATTGATATATTATATGAAACCATACAGTTCTATCTATGGAGTTATCTTGCAGATCTCTCTCTCTCTTTCTCTTCTTCTCTACCCTCCTTGTGCACCCAACTACAGGGTTGATATTCGCACCCAAATGAAGATCTTACAATACAAGAATGCTCTCACAACACAATAATTCTCTCACACCACAACAATAATCACTCAACATCAACAACACAATCCAACTTCGAACAATAAATGACATGGACGAACCCATCCCAGGTCCTCTAGGCCTTTATTTATACATTACTTGGCAAAGTTCTAGGTGTCAAAACCCTAGGTCAACTTGACTTGTGATTTAAGGGATTCGCCAGCCTATCTTTCATTCTTTTCCACGAGGTGCTCCAAAGCATTGATGGTGGCTTTTTCTACTTGTTGAGTTTTCCACGATCCATCTTCTTTGTTGATCTGTCTTCCTCGATATTCTCTTCCAACATATAGCTTTTCTCTTACTTTGGTCCTTCTTTTCTTCTTCTTTGACCACTTCGACCTGTTCTTGGTTAATGTGCCTTTCGCATAGTTCGTACTTATCTCTTCTTCCTTAATCTTTGCTTGCTTCCATAACCAAGTGCTAACAATTACCAATGCAGATCCCAGTACAGGCTCCTGCCACACCACCCCTACCCCCAACTAGCAGCAACACCACCACCACTAGGGGAATATGAAAAAAGAACAATCCCATAGCTCCACTTCCTCCCCGAGCTCAACCACCTTGCACACTATGCGAAAGAGAAGGACACCCCACTAATAGATGTCCTACCCTTCCCGAGTTACGCAATCTAATCCAGCTCCCTAGAGAAACCCCATCGCTTGCTCCTCCACCAAGTACATCCACTGCTACCACGAAGTCCTCAACCACATGCAATAAAGGGTTACAAACCAAATTCGCTTTTTCCATATGCTCATAATATGGCCATTACACTCATCAATGCCCAGCTCTGCCTCAATTCTGCCAAACGTTAGTCGCAGTATGCCAAACATCTCGGCCAAAGCCCTCTCAGCCACTGCCTGCTAAGGCTCACATCACTGATATTAGATATATTTCATTGTCAGTACCCGAGAGAACGAGGTACCATCCACAGTATCATGACATTTGGTTTATGTCAAGTGATTCATCACACCTCGTACATGATGTCCCCTCTATGTCCTCACCCCTTGAGTAAAATAACACCTACCCATTGACAGTTCCCCCTGTCACCTCCCCGGATCCCCTATATTCTCTAACTTTCCACTGTGATGAAGATATCCTGGAGGAACTCACTACCCGTGATTTCCCATGGAATGTGCTCCATCATCAAGCACTTTTTCTTTCACAAAAGGCCTTTCACCCTCCTATCCAAGCCTCCATGTGCGTAATCAAAACTAAGGATTTTATTCCTGTAGGGCATATAGGTTGGTTCAACAACCCTATCCCTACCCTAGATTCTTTTTAAGAAGGCAACATGGCCAACATCTCCCCCATCGTCAAAATTGACATTTCCATTAAACAGGGAATCATAGAAGAAATCACCATTGGTGTTGCATGCTCCCCTGAAGAACTCACATCTTACAAAGCTCTCTTTCAGGAATATTGGGATATTTTTTCCTGGTCATATATGGAGATGCCTGGCCTTGATCCATCTATAGTTTAACATCGAATCGACACATGACCAGATGTATCCCTTGTTCGTCAAAAGAAACGCCCCCTCCATCCATCCAATGTTGTGGCTATCAAAGCTGAAATTGAAAATTTACGTGTTGTCGGTTTCATTTACCCCATTGTGTACATTTCATGGGTCTGCAACCCCATCCCCGTTAACAAAAAACAGGGAACCATTACCATCTGCATAGACTTTCGTGATCTCAACCATGTTTGTCCCAAGGACAACTTCCCAACCCCTTTCATTGACCAAATCATCAATGATTATTCCGACCACGAGGCACTATCCTTTATGGATGGGTTCTTCGGTTACAATCAAATCTGAATCCATCTAGCAGATCAGTACAAAAAAGCTTTTACTACCCCTTGGGGTACCTTTTCTTATCACATTATGCCTTTTGGACTTAAAAATGTCGATGTTATGTTCCAATAGGCCATGACCTATGTTTTTCATGATCTTGTTCACATAATTCTTTCTTATTTGGACGACCACACTGCTCGATTCAAAAAGTGAGCCCAGCATTTAGATGATTTATGCATCATCTTCCAACGTTGTCTCCAGTACAATATCCACTTGAACCCCCTCAGATGCGTATTTTGCATCATTGTCAGATGCCTCCTTGGGTTCATCATCTCCAAACATGGCATTACTATATACCCCCTCAAGGTCCAAGCTATCACATAAATTCCACCACCGCTAAATTTACGCCAACTGCAGAGCCTATAGAGAAAAGCCATTTTTTTACATCACTTTGTCCTAGACTATGCCACTCCCACACATGGTTTTCTCCGCTTACTGCATCATGATATCCCATTTTGATGGGAATAACATGATCAAACAACTTTTGATGATTTGAAAGCTACCCCATCCAATGCCCCTTTGATTAGTCCCCCGGACTATGATCGTGATTACATCCTCTACTTATCAGCCTCAATTGTATTAGTAGCAGGAGTCCTCTTCCAATTAGGGGATGATGGGCGCGAACGTGTCATTTACTACAATAGTAAAAGCCTTTCAGGGCCACCCTTGAAGTATAATCATGATGAGAAACTCGCATTATCAGTTTTCCTCGTGGTCCAAAGACTGTGACATTATATTCTTCTTCGAACGACCAAGGTCATAGCAGATTCCAACCCCATGCAATACTTTCTTAGTTGACAATATATTAATGGAAAAATTGCCTGATGGATCATTATGCTCCAAGAATACAATCTGGAGTTCTCAACTCCCAAAATAAAGAAATCTCTTGTCCTCGTCGAACTCATTACAGATTTTCCCTTAGATGCCAAAGCTTCCCCCATCAATGAGGATTTCCCCGATGATCACCTCTTCTTCATCCTCTCCGACGACCCCTGGTATAGAGACCTCCTCATCTACCTTCGTACACATAATTTTGGGTCTCATCTCTCTAGAAATGATTATCGATGCATTCTCCATCAGGCCCCCCACTACCTCCTCATCAAAGACATTCTTTATTGATGCGAGGTCGACACCATTCTTCGGAGATGTCTTAAAATTAACGAAGTTAAGAGAATCTTGAACAATTTCCACAACGACGCTTGCGATGGTCACCTCTCAGGTATGTCCATCGCCCAATAAATAATTTGAGGAGGGTACTTTTGGCCCACTTTGTTTCATGACTGCATCCACATTTTCAAGTGATGCAACAAATGCTAGCTATATGCAAACAAAGCACGAGCTCCACCATCTCTTCTACACCCATTCATCATAGCCAACCCCTTTTGTAAATGGGGCATAAAATTCATGACTTTCCATCCTCCATCTAGGAATGGACACAAGTACATTTTTGTGGCAATAGATTAGTTAACCAAATGGGGCAAATCCATTCCCAAATTTAACAACACCCCTGACACAGCGGCTTGTTTTTTTTTCAACCACATCATTACTCGGTTCAGATTCCTATTACAGTTAGTTTCCAATCATGGTAAACACTTTGAGAATGAAATATTTTTGGAACTCTCCTCAAAGTTAGGCTTCACCCATGAGTTCACCTCTCCATACTACCCTCAGTCCAATGGACAAGTTGAGGTGATCAATAAATTCCTCAAAACCATGCTCCAATGCACCGTCAACAAACATAAGACTAGTTGGCATCATATATTGTTTTCTGATTTATGGGCTTATCGCACGACAGTCAAAACTTCCACCAGTTTTACACCTTTCCACCTCATCCATGGGATCAAATCCACGCTCCCTATCGAGTGCGAAATCCACACGTTACACACTACTATTGGGCTATTACCTGATACTGCTCCAATGGAGTAGTTCCTTCTAACCTAGGAGTCGCTTGATGAAGATCGTCAATCTTCATTACAACACAATGAGGTAGCTAAAAAATGGTCCAAAGCCACCTTCGACTGCCATGTCAACATTCGCTCATTTAACGAAGGTGATCTCTTGTTAGCCTATGATATTTCCCACAACACTCTCGGTCATGGGAAATTCAAGTCATTATGGAATGGACCCTTCATCATCCAACATTTCCTCACTAAAGGTGCCTAGATCTTGGCCTCTCCATATGGCTACCCTCTCAAAGAACCCATCAACAGGTTGTACTTAAAGAAATTTTAT
>ML809489.1:50046-84521 GCA_009831015.1 Picea engelmannii | reverse complement strand
CTTCCATTGAATCCCTCATCTCTTGTAGTTCATCTTTGGTTACTGTCTTCTTTTGTAAATCATTTATGTCCCTACGCATTTCTTCACCTTCATCAAGAGTCCAATTAGGATTTTATGGAGGCTTATTTGGTGTAGAAGGTCCCATTTTGGGTGGCATGTTGGCCAAATATCACTTTTGAGTCTTGATTTTGAGGTGGTTCTGCTAGACAATATTTATTCTATTGTATCTCCCAAGTTTCGGCCCTTTTGGGTATGAAAATTTCCTTTAGGTAGTTCTCTAATATTTCTTCTCTGCAATTCCACAGGTCTGATCAAAATTGGATGTGCCAAGTGGAATTTACGGTAACTTCCTCACAACTTGCCGATTTTTGGCCTTTCCAAGAGATCTCACTTGTATAGAATGCCCCACACAAAATAATTGATATAAAATTCTGAAACTCGTACCCAAAATACTACAGACTGTCCATGATCCAATGCAACCATTCTCACTCAATTTGGATACTCCAGAAATAAGTTATGCTTGTTTTAACTGGAACACCTTCTTGAGACTAGTCAATAGGACTAGTCAGATACCCTATCTTACACAAGGTGTATCTACAAATTTAAGATGCCCCAGAATATGAATTTTTTACCAAAGATACCTTACTAATTTCTATAAATCTTCTCTAGAGTTAAGGGTCTGAAACATTACATAAAAAAATTTATAGCGAAAATTCCACAATGACTCATTTCAGGATGATTCCATAATCCTATCTTGTACAGGCTGTATCTCCGAAAATATAAGGCCTCAGGAGCTGAATTTTTAACCCAACGTACCTTGATCCATCTAATAAATACCCTCCAAGCGGTTCCTTCTGAAACGTTGTAGAAAAAAAATTATAGTGAAAATTCCACGGTGTCTCAGATGTAGCAGCGAAACCCCAAGACCAAACATCAATATAGCATGGAAAAACCTCAGGAAAAGTACTCAACGCCTTGAAACTGAGATAATTTCATATAATAAGCCTCTTCGAGGGGGAAACCTCCTTTTACCCCACTTAAAATTTTCAAATACAAGATGATTCAAAATGAAAATGTCTCCTTGGTATATATAGGAGACTAGGAGGTATAATTGCAAATAATGGTCTAAAGCCGACATAATTAAAATAACATTACTAATATAAATTACAACTAATGGCATAAATCCGACATAAATAAAATAGCATTACTAATCTAATATGCCCCAATTAAGGGGTAATGAGCCAACATTAGGGCTTAACAGAGAAATTATTCACTTCATACTGAGTCTGCATCCCTTTGTCCTTTTAAGTCTAAACACATTGTCCAGCCCCCAAGATCTTCCCTGCATGATTGAGAACCTCATTGTATCTCTTATGTGAGATTACCTTTGGTGGAGGATTGAAGTGGTGGAGTCCCAGCTGGAAGGAACTTAGTTTCTCGGTTTTGAACAGTGTTGACACGGAATTTTGTAATTCATTCACTTCTGTTGATTACATTTTAATAGAAATACTCTTTTCTCGTCCAATTAATATCTTGAAAATATTTGAATTGTTATTCCATGGGAATATTTGTTATGAATGTTGATGGATTATTATATTGAATGTGCTAACATCATATATTATCACCATATGCTTTCATTTCTTGGTTGTTGAGGACTAGTTGCAGGTGTATCACTTTGGGTCGAGTGCTCAACGGTGGACTTCATCGAACGTCTGGACGAGGTAGGCCTTTTATCTTGTCTTGCTAGCATATTTGTTTAAATAGCATACTTTAGATTAGAGTTTATTTCTGCATTCATTTCCGTCTGTTGTGGTTTACCCCTAGCCATAGAGATATTTTCCTCGTAACAGAATTGGCGACCATACTGGGGACAAAGTCTTTCTTTTCGGGGTTTGGAGTGTTTTTCTCCTTAGATTGCTCTCATTTATATTGAGTTTCTTATCGTATGATTTCTTGATAGCCTTTGATCACTCTAAGTCTAAGTTTCCTAGCATTCTCCTTAGCCTAGTTATGTTTTGACACATATATGTGGGTTTTCCCTGATAGTTGCGTACATACGTGTGTTTTCCTTCTACAAGTTGTGTATATACACATTTTTCCCTTGAACAGTCATGTACATCACCCTTTGTTGCTTGGCTTCTAGGTTTGATGGTTGTTGGGTAGGTTTTGATGATTGTTGAGTCTTCTTATGCCTCTGTTATGACTGTTAAGTGTATGTGGAATGACAGGAAACCTTTCTTTGGTTGAATTTTTGGGTGTTGTCTTTCTCATCATCCTTTTCATTTGATTGTCCTTACATATTGGGTTGGGTGTTATTTCTCCTTGATATCCTACATGGTTTTTCTTTGTTTACACACAGTAGAGTTTTTATATCAAGTTGTTGTTTAGTCCTTGCATTTTCATTCTCTTATATTGAAAATACAAAAATATTAGGCATTTTACATAGTTGGCATTTTGATCTTTTGAGTCTTTGTCATTTATCTTAGTACATGTAAAGAAAGATTGCATTTTATTTAGAATTCCATAACTAAATTGAAAATTGCATTCTAAAAAGCATATCATTTATTAAAAATTGAGGTTAGGACTTTGCATTGTATTCATATTCATTTATTTTACTTGTTGAGTCGTAACATCACTAGTTTCACGCCCGCACCTTTTTGAGTAAGCAAGGCCACTAAAAGTAATGCTATAATTTAAAATTGATTAGTGACGATTTTATTCTTCTAGGGTTCACAAACTAGCTTAGGATTTATAGCCTTGGAATAGGATTTTGTGAGTAAACTTCTCCAAGGCTATTAAATCAACATATGTGTCTAACTAAGGGAGTGGAGAAATCCATTGTATAATTGGTAATATCAAGAGGCTCCGCTTACACCGAAGTTAAGCACGAGGTTGCGTGAGGTTGGTTGAATGGATATCCCCTCGATACCTTCTTAGCGTCAGATATATTTCTGGGGATCTATTCATATATGGGGATCTTGCTAGTACACTTACCTCTGCGAGACGCAGTACTTTCAAGGTTTCAAGGTTTTTTACCCTGCCCATATAGTGGACCTGACTTATGAATTTTCATCTATGCATCGGTTATACCATGGTTGCTTAGTTTCTTGACTTAGGTACCACATAGGTTACTTGCAAGGGTTATTCTATAGGTACCCTGGGTCAGATAAGGGTCGGGCAGCAAACAACCTTTATGGAGGATTACCTCTTAGGGGGGATCTGACCGATTGGTTGTTAATCCCACAATGGACCTTATAATTGATTCTATTACCTCTGATATTTATCAGAGGAGTCTCATACCCCTCTTGAGCGAGGCATACCTACTTTAGAGAGGGAGGCCCCTTTCAGCCACTCTACCCTGTTTATGTGCATATTGGTCGTTTGATTATTTTTGGTGTTCTCTTTGATATTTAGTTGACCTTAGGATTTTATACCGTGCCTTGAGTTGTCTTTATCATGGACAGTGGAGCCCCTTTGGCTCCCTAATTTACCGCTACCTCCCCCATGACATTCACTCATTTCACGGGGATGAATCCATCCACTTTTCATAATGGTATGTAGAATTATGATACTCGCTACATACCTTGGGTCTCTAATCATTTTTCTCTTGGTATGCCAAACATGTTTTCACCCTTTCCATCCTCTCCCTTTCCTGCTTATATGAATCCTATTTTTCGATCCAGGGGCATGATGACTCCACTGTCCACATCTTCATTTGATAGGATTCTTATCCCTCAACCAACTCTCACTGTGGGGGGTTGGAATTTCCCCTCTTACGGATACAATCCTAGCCACGATTTTTCAGGACCCAGTGCTCAAATGGGTGGTTATTCTACTTATTACACCCCATACGTGTATCCTTCATTTGCTATGTCAGTTTCTACGAACACTTTTCCCACCCTGGTCCCCATATATCCTCTGGTATTTCATACGGAGGAAATCAGTTTTACGGTACGGGCTACCCTCTTCATATAACCCCTTCACATGGGGGCAACATATATCCTCACTTGACTAATCCCTATCACGCTTTTTTCTCTGTGTAGACATCTTCTTCAGTGATGATGCTCATACAAAACTCTATGGATCAATTAGGTGGAGGATACTACCTTGTCGGACAAGGACAAGGTGTAAACTAGGACCCTTCCTGGCCTGCAATGTCTCAAAACCAATCTTTCTCCAGACCTTAGCCTCAATTTCCAAAACTCGTCGCCGCCACTAGTCGAGTCACTGCAAGTCATACTAGAATTCCATCACCAACCTCTGCCGGTCATGTTGGAGATTGGTCGACAACCTCTGCAAGTTATGTTGAAGACCAACAACCAGTCATTGCAATTCATGTTGGGCATCACTATAGTCTTCATGAATCATCCTGACATCACATCTCTGGCCTCTGCTAGTCATGTTGAGATCATGTCTCCATCCATTGTGAATTATGTTGGGGGAATTCATACGATTTACAATCCTAGACGTGTTAGACATAAGCCCAAGTTCCTTTGTATGACTTTCAAAGGAGATCACCTTACTCGTTTATGCCCTGCTACTGCTGGGATACCAGAAGCTTGGTCCTCTCCTAGGGGCTCTTTGGGTTCTGCGTCATCTTTGGTTTCCAAACACTCTATTTCTCCTTTGATTGGCACGAAAGTCATGCCAATGCAATCATCACCAGACCACACTCCCATGTTTGAGGGTGATGTGTCTCCTAGCCTTGTTGTCATGCATCCTATTCAACCGACGATTGAAGAAGTGGTCATACCGATGCAATATCTAGTAAATCCAACTCTTCTTGTGGAGGGTAATGCATCCTTCAACCATGTCATTAGAATTTCTAGTACTGCACCTTCTGAACATGAGAGATTTTTACTCTCCCTGAGTACTCTCCCTCCAAGTATTGGAAAGGTTCCCTTTGACTGGGATGGTCTTGTGGGATATCCAATTCCTCCTCCCATACCTTTTCAAGTAATATACGTTATCCGATATATCATGGAGAAGCTAACCTCCGCTAGTACTTTTCCCTCCTCGACTTGGAGAGCTTTGTCTTTTCCCAAGCTTGTGTCAGTTATTCGTAAGATGCTGACCTTTCACAGAAATATTACACAGGAGCCTTGGCCTCCCCCATGATATGTCACCTAGAACCCCCCAATGAGTCTAAGTTAAGCTCTTTTTTGACTCGCCTAAAAAGCAAAAATATTGTTGAACGAAATTGTCTCTTTCACACTCGTTAATTGGATTTGAAAGATCGTGAGTCTTGGTTAAACTCTTTTCCAACTCGTTTTCAAAAAGAGAAAATATTCTCATGTGAACTTATCTCTTTCACACTTGTAAATTCGATTTGAAAGGACATCTATTTTGTGTAATTTTATCCCTTTTTCAAACAAAGTAGACTCGGATCACAAAAAAGGACATTTCTGGCATTAAGTTGTAATTGCATCTCATGCCCTTGATTGTATTAATAAGCCTATTGTTGGTTCTCTCTTTTACATTATAAGTTGTTTGCCTCAATAGTTTTCATCCTCAACCAATAAGAGCCTTGTTTATATCCTTTGCAACTCGACACCCTATACCCAGGAGGGAACATTCCTCTGAGTGTCCATCTCTCGCATGCACCTCCTTTCATTAAGAATAGGTATGTTCAACTCTTGTAACTAGTTTTGATTACTTGTGACACTTGTTTCCTCCTCTATATCACAGCATTCATTTGACTATGAAAAAATAAAAAGAAAAAAAGATAGGCAAGAAGGGAGTGTTATCTTATATTGGCAGCAGACATGTCGCCTTTGAATAGAGCACAAAATTTTTGAGTCCACTTGTCATCAAAATTTTGGGTTTAGCATGACCTTAGGAATTTGAGCTCGTTACAGAGAGTTTACTCCCCTAAATGGTTACTTTTCCACTCCCTATGGAGAGTTTAATCGATGTCTCCTGCATCTCAAAGTTTCATCATTGAGTCTATGTTTCTAGAGTCTTCCATATGTCTCATGCTCTTGTTCAAATGATGTCTATCAACCTGTGTCATCCATTCCTCAGAACTCTTGAATTTGCATGTTGGCCATACCATCAGTTTGTCTCATAATCACGTGAAGTTGTATTCCTATTACGCACCTTGGTCCTACTTTCCTCATTGGTAGGTAACCTTGAACCTAGCAGTCAACATTTCATCATTGGTCGCTAACTGGGTGGTTTAACTTGTCCTCGACTGTAATACATCTATCCACACATTGGGATTTGTATAGTGTCTTTGACGCCATTGGCCCTATTGGTGTTTTCCTCACCTTTATCAATAGTTTTCCTCATTTGTTGTTATACAGAGGATCTTTTTCGTGTACCGCTTTCACCTGGCACATGCAAAAGATGCACGAGGTCATTGGTTTGTGAACATGATCTTCATTTGATTTCCTCCAAATCATCAAGATCTTGCTTTGTACCTCGTGTTAAATGATGAGAGATTCCTTAATTCTCTCCTTTCAGTGGGTCTCCTTTCATCGACTTCAACTCATATATTCTAGAGACGAGACCTAGTGTCCTATGAGTACCTATAGGCTTGCAGTCATTAGTGGCAGGTTCTCTCACCATCAATAGTTTAGAATACATCAATGTCTCCTGATCGATGGATTCTTCAAGTGTTCAACCTCGACTCCTTTATTCACACTTGTAAGAATGTACTTGGTGCCTTGATACCTACTTTCATCATCGGTAGGTTGTCTCACTTTTGTTAATGGTATACCTCAATGACCGGTAATCAAATGAAGTCTCATTGTGTTTGAACTCAACTCCTTTATTCACATGATGTAGACTTGCACCTTTAGCAGATTGTGTAGAAAACTTGAAGACATCATTTTATAGTCGCAACTTTCTTGAGTTGTTGCTACCTTTCATTGGACCAATACCTATGTGACTTAAGTGAACATGGGAGATCATATTGTACTCCATTGTATACAGATATCTTCAAATTGATTTTGAGATTGGTTTTACTGGGCCTTGTTCATGACTATGACAGCCTTTGGCATGTAGCCACCTTTGTATTTCTTATCCATGGCCATGGACAACTGGTTGGTATATTTTCACATTGATCTGTAGGGTAATTCAAATTGGCAGCCATGTATACAAAGTCAGTACAAATTGTAATGAGCAACTAGTTCTTACAGCTGGGTCCCGATTGCTCCACTTTTGGGTCTTATACTGTATTTCGACCATCACAGATACTCCTCTAACCTCACACATTAGGGGGCATATGTTATAGAAATATTTTCCTCACCCTATGAAAACTTGCACAGAGGGCCTTTTTCCATTTACATATGTAGACTTGAAGTCCCTTTTTGCAAATCCCAGAGCTAAAAACATTATTTTTCCACATATACACGCCCTACCTATAGTACAACATGTGTATAAGTAGGTTGCGCCACTACAGCCTGCATACATTGGGATTTATGCCCAAAATTAAAAAATGGTGATGGGTTTCCCTGTCACGTCATGATATCTATGATCCTTGGCCTTCCATATAATGGAAACGTTCTAAATCGACCCTTTAGTTCCACTTGAAGGCCACAAATGGGCAAAATATGAGCTATGGAAAAGAGGAGAAGAATTCAACTTTGAGAGCAAAGTTACTCTGGAGAAATTATTCACTTCATATTGAGTCTGCATCCCTTTGTCCTTTTAAGTATGAACACGTTGTTCAGTCCCAAGCTCTTCCCTACATGACTGAGAACCTCATTGTCTCTCTTATATGAGCTTGCCTTTGGTGGAGGATTGAAGTGGTGGAGGCCCATCTGGAAGGAACTTAGTTTCTCGGTTCCCGTTGGCATAGGGGCAGACCCAGGGTTCAGATCCAAGAGTGCACCAACAAGCCATAACTATTGGCTATGGGGGGTTGAAGGACACAGATGTATACAGCCAAAGCGAATACAAAGTGGATCCAATACAATAACAACACAACATCTAGATGTCAGTTATCAACTTATTCCTACCTCGCACATTTATCTATTAGATTTAACCCGGTAATGGAATAACATTATATCAAGAACAAGAGAACACCACATTAATCACACAGAACACCAAGATATACATGGTTCACCCTCTCCCTAGGGCTACATCCACAGAACTGCACTTTATAATATATTAAGATGAAAGCATGTAGTACTTATCTGCCCTCTTAGCTAGCAGATCTTCTCTCTTTCTCTCTTCTCTCTGTCTTCCCTCCCTGCACACCCAGTTGCAGGTTTGATCTTCGCACCCAACTGAAGATTTTACAACACAGACTTCCCTCACCACTCAATTCTTCTCTCTCTCACTACAATAATCACTCATAACAATAACAAACTTAGGACTCTTCACCAAACCCTCTTCCCTCCTCTAGGTTCTTATTTATACATTACAATGACTCACCGACAACCTTAGGCCAAAACCTAAGTGTCAAAACCCTAGATACCAAAACCCTAGGTGTCTAAAACCCTAGGTCAACTTGACCCACGTTTTCAAGGATTTGCTAGCCTGTCTTTCCTTCCTTCTCACGCAGTGCTCCAAAGCATCCAACAGTGGATTTTTTCATTTGTTGAGTTTTCCACAATCTGTCTTCCTTGTTGATCTATCATCCTTGATCTCCTCATCCAATGGATTGCTTTCTCTTACTTTGCCCTGTCTTTTCTACTCTTCTACTCATTTGGACCCAGTATCGGTCACTATGTCTTCTGTGCAGTTCACATTCTATCTTTTCTGCCTTAATCTTTGCTTACTTCCATACCCAAGGGCCAACAGGCCCCCAACACTCACCTATGACTCATCCAAGGCACTTCAGATCTGATCCTTCTGATTTGCTTCAACTTTAGGCTACGCGGAGCAGCCTGTGCTTTTTGCTCTCTCCTTCCCCACTGTGTTCAAACTGTCTTTTATGTGTCTAGTACCCAGTTTCAACTGCACCTGGTACCTGGACCCTTCCTCGTTTTCTCTTACTGATGGTTGTGAGGTAGTTGGTTGTCATAGTATAGTTTCAACCGACTCCCATTCACCAAACCTTCCTTCCATTCTCCATTCAAGGCCTTCAACTATGTATTCCCTCCTTCTGTGACATAGACAACGTCATATGGCCCTAACCAATGTGTTATGAACTTTCCTATATGCTTCATGAATTTGTTGTTGTATATCAGTACCAAATCTCCTTGCTTAAATGCCTTCTTCTTGATGTGTCTATCATGGTAGGCCTTTTCTCTTTCCTTCTGTACCTGCTGATGGAATCCTGCAATAAATTGTTTTTCTTCTAGTTCAAACAACTGTGCGAGCCTCTCTTGAATAGCACAAGTGTCATCCACATCTGTAAAAGTTGTGATTCTTAAACTTGGGACCAAATATTCCATCGGGACAACTGCTTCTAGACCATAAACCAGCTTAAAGGGGGTCTGCATTGTTGGCTTCTTGCAAGTGGTTCTATAGGCCCATAGTACTGTTGGTACTCTTAAATCCTAGTCATCCCTTTTCACGCTGCAAATATTCATCAATGTTGTCTCCAAGATCTTATTGAATGCTTCAACTATCCCATTCGCTTGTGGATGGTAGGGTGTGCTCTTTTGATGATGGACTGCAAATTCCTCCATCAAGGCTTCAATGGTCTTATTAATAAAATGTGTGACTTGATCGCTCATAAGGATCTTCGGGCATCCAAACATGGTTATGATGTCGTCAAATATGAAGCGCACAGCTGTAGTTGCACTACAGTCCTTAACTGCTCTTGCTTCGATCCATCTAGTCAAGTACTCTATCATAGTGGCTATGTACCTTTCTCTTGTGTGATTTCCTGGTGGGTTTATAGGTCCCACAAAATCAATGGCCCATTTCTCAACTGCTTGTAGGGTCAGTTGCGGTGCTAAATGAATTGCATCTCTTCTGGACGGTTTCCCAAATCTTTGGCAAATATCGCAGGCTCTGTAGTAGTCCTTAGCATCTATGTGTAAAGTAGGACACCAAAGGCCAGCTCTAAGTACCTTTTGTGATGTTTATTTTCTTGCATAGTGTCCTCTTGTGATGCCTTCATGGTCTTATACTAAAATTAGTGGTCATTCTTCTTCCATAACACATCTCCTCAAGATCTCATCAGGTCCCATATTATATAGTTGTCTAGCTATAAGTGAAAAGTCTGTACCGTGCACTACCAGTTGTTTTTTCTGGGTGATTGTGTATTCACTAAGTGACATTCCTGTTGACAGGAAATAGACTATCTCAATGAAGTGATCATCAATATTTCTAATGGCCAACAACTGTGAATCCGACAGTGTATCCTCCAAACTAGTAGGTTCCTCTCCATTTTCCAACCTTGAAAAGTGGTCAGGTCCTTTGTTCATTCTCCCTGGCTTAACCATGATCTCGAAATCATATTCCTGAAATAGCAGAAGCCATCTGCATATTCTCCCCCCCAACATTGGCTTGTTGACTAGGTATTTTAGCATGGAGTGATCAATAAACATTTTAAAGTGTCCTCCCAACAAGTAGTGGTGAAACTTCTGCAGCGCATACACCATGGCTAACCCTTCTCTCTCAGTGGTGGTGTAATTAATATCAGTTGTTGATAGCTTCCTGCTAGCAAAGGATAATGGGTGGTCAATGTCTCCAGCTCCCAGTTGTTCTAACACAGCTCCTAATGCAATAGAAGATGCATCGGCATGCACGTGAAATTCCTTGATCCAATATGGGAAAACCAGGATAGGCGCAAAAACCATTTTCTATTTCAGTGTGTCGAATCTCTGCTAGCATTCTTCTATCCAATGAAATTGACAGTCTTTCTTCAAAATATTCTCCATGGGTTTTTTGATCTGTGCATAGCCTTTAATGAACTTCATGTAGTATCCAGTGTGTCCCAGCGCAGTGCGCAGTTGTTTGACTAAAGTAGGAGGGGGCAGATCAACTATAATGGAAATCTTAGATGGGTCTACCAGTAGTCCCTGCTTACACACAATATGACCTAACTAAACTCCAAAGGGTGAAAAGAAGATGCACTTATTCAAGTTCAAGGAAATCTGACACTACCTGCACTTATTCAACATTAGTCTTAAACATTCAATATGATTTTTTAATAAGCTAAAAACAGTCCAATCATCAAAATATGCTTCCAGAAATTTATGTAAAAACTCCTTGAATGCTTCGACCACCACCCTGGAAAATAGGGTTAGTCCATTCTTCAATCCAAATGGCATCATTGTATACTGGTACGATCCCCATTATGTTGCAAATGTGGTCTTATGGTGATCTTCCTTGGCAATATGGATCTGATGGTATCCTGAAAATCCATCTATAAAAGAATATACCTCGTGTCCTCCTACATTATCTAACACTTCATCAGTAAATGGTGTAGGGAATGGGTCATGCAAACAGGAATCATTCATCTTCCTAAGATCTACACAGATATTGATCTCTCTGTTCTTCTTATCCAGCACCACCATAGGGCTTATCCACTCTGATTCTTCAACAGGTTCTATGATTCCTACTTCCAACATTCTATCGAGTTCAATCTTCACTTTCTCCTTATATTTAGGGTTCAATCTGTAGGGTCTTTCTTTGACTGGCCTTGCATCTTGTTTCAAAGGGATCCTCATCTCTCCCATGGGCCCTTTAATTCCCTTCATATCAGTGAACTTGGTTGGAAACAAGTCCTGATATTCATGCAGTAACTCTGTGATCTTGTCAATAGTGGCAGCATCCCAATAATATCCAACATTTTCAAGCTTCTGTGTTTGCTCTGTTCCAATATTGACTTTTTTTATTTTAATTGGTTGTCCAATGAAAGTTATCTCAATTCCTGGTCCTTCTATGTCTCTTTGGCCTTCTATTTCAGCGATATTCACCTTCCTAGGATCATTGTCTTTGTCAGCATTGATATTATAACAGCCTTGCAATTTATCGAGAGGCGCAATCCATTCGTCCTCTTCTTGTTCCAAAGGGAGGCTAGGTGCCTCCTCAAATACTTTTTTTCTTACAATATATAACACTTGATCCACTGTAGGGTATTGGCTTTCAAACAAAAAGGTAGATTACAAAGTTCTCAGTCATACCCTCCCAATTTGCAATGATGAGGCATAGTTATTCTTGAAGATACCAATTGATAGGGGTTGTGTCCAGTGTGTTGATGAATTTGTGCACCCACTTCTCTTGAGGAATGTTGCTCCAAGATTCCTCGCAACTTCGCACATGGTCCTTTGGAAAGCTTCAACCTGTGTACCTAACTTCATAGCCTTCTACTTGCTTTGAAAACCGTGTTGTCATCAAAGTGCAACATTGTACCCAGTTTGTAATGTTGTTTTTGTGCGTTCCCCACCATCTTGTTGGAGTTTCTTTCAAGGCCTCATCCATTGTCAACAATATTTGTTATATTGGTAAAATCTCTTCAAAGTCCAACAAGAACGCTTCTAAATGATTTATACCATCAAAGGTGGGCAAGTTACTTACTTTTGTGCCTATCCAACGAACTTATCTAGTTAATCTAGCACATCTCCTTGTAGATACTTCATACATTTTGCTTTGCCAATTCTCCAGTGCTTCTTCTGAATCCGATGAACATGCATTGTCACTTCTCCATCTTAGGTTCTCGTCTGCTGTAGGATTAATGTAATCTTGTTGCCTGGATGTTAATTTGTATATGTTTTCTAGTTCATATGTGCGGTATTCTTCTCTGATGGGTTTTGTGTATCTCTCACCTTCATCAGGATCCAAAGGTGTGATGACCCTAAGGACATCTCCTTAATACTTCATTCTTCTTTTATTTAAATCAACCTCAGTGGAATTGTTGAAATCCCAATCAATTCCTAACAGTGCAAGGTAAGGATAGTTATCATAAACTATCTCAATAACCTCAAAGTCTGAAAACATCCTTACTATCTTGATGTCCATAGGGGCATGTTCCAATATTCCAAAGGGGCTTACAGCTTGTTGATTAGCCATCCTAAACCTGATAGGGGAATAGATAAACTTAGGTTTTCCCATCAGTGTCCATGTTTGCTTCGTCATGACATTGACCTCCGACCCTAAGTCAAGGACCACATAGTCTATATCATAATCTCCAATCTGAGCATTCAGGTGCAGTTTATTATATGTCCTTATCTTTTTAGAGACTTGGTATACTTCTCTATTCAGCAAGGGATCTACCTTTCCTAGCTCGTACTTTCTGATTAAATTTTGTATTTCTTGTACAGTGATTTCATCCTCTATCAAATTAATGCAAGTATGTAAGAATTCCACGAGCTTACTTACCTCTTTTCCTTCTCCTAGCAGAGAAGACTGATTGAATTCCAGGGGAATTCCACATTCTCTTACTTCTAGTCGTATCTTTGATGAAGAAACTTGGTCTCTCCCGAATTATTTTCTTGCCTCCTCAAATATTTGTTTTTCTTTATTCGCATCAAACACCTGTGTCTTCTCTACAGCTTTTTGCACCCTTGATTCTTTTGTAGTATTTCTTGGAATCACTATATCTTCTCCTGTAACAACGCCTCCTCTAATGATTACAACGACTCTAGGGTCTTCTCTGTGAGGTTCTGCTGAGATGAGTTTTACTTGCTAGTTTCCTCCTCATTTTTCATGAAGTTTGGCTAACAATGCAAGACAATCTTCAATGACATGCTCAAATGAGTTGCAGTAACTACAAGTGGTACAAGGGTTCTAGAAACCCCTTTCCAAATGACCTAGATGTGTGCAGTTATAACAAATGATTTGGCCTCTACCTTGGCCCATACCTCCTCTGAATCTTATTCCTCTGAATCCACCGCGAGGGTTGAAGTTTCCTCTTCCTTGAGAATTGTACTGTGTAGTGTTTCCTTCTTGTTGTACTTCACCTTGAATTTTGTATATATACCTTAACCTTTCATGCATGAGGTCATAGGCCCCACAATCCCTATCATCATTCCCTACCGACTTACAGAATGTGCAATATAGATTTCTAGGTGTCTGAACATATTTTTGCATGTAATAGCATTCACCAGGGCAATGTCTATTTCTACATACCTCGCACCATGGTAAGGTAACTTTCTTTAAAAGACTCGGAGCTCCAGATGCCAAATACTCATAAAATAGGGGACAATGATCCTGGTCATGGCCTTCTAATTTGCATCTAATGCACTAGATATCTTCTCTTTTACCTTTTCCCTTGTCTTTCTTCATATCTTCGACCTGCAAAGATAAACTAGTTAACTGACTCAAGATTTGACTCATACCTAACTTGGATTTTTCCATAGGAGTTGATTCTAGTTTCATGGCGATCTCCAATGCCTCAGCCTATGAAGTAATCTTATGTTGCATCATAGGGACTCTGATGTGTGGTAAGAGGGAAGCAATGAACCATTCCTTGTTCTTCTCATCTGGGATCTGAAAACTCAAATGGCATGTTAAGGTCTTAAACCTATGATCAAACTCCCAAATAGGTTCAGCTACTTTCTTCTTGATTTCTTCTAGTTTTGTAATGCATTGCAACTCCTATTTGGGTTTCTTGAAATCTGTAATCAACGCAGTCTTGATATCGTTCAGTGATTTTGGCTGGACAACCCCTTGGACAAACTTCATGTACCAACTTAGTGCGTGGTCTCTCAGGGTAGTACTAAATTGAGCTCGTTTAATAGTTTCATCGGTGACATTCTTAATACTCCACAGAGCTTTACATAGAAACCAATGTTGATCAAGATCTTTACATCCATGTCCTTTAAAGGTGGGTAACCTCATCTCATCTGTCATAGATCTTCTTAGGTTTCCTGACTGAGTATGTGGTGGACTGCTAGTGACAGTTCTCTGAGCACTCTGGTGACTTTAATTACTCTGATTGCTTAATGTTGCTAAAAAAAAAGGAGGAGTAATAATACTTACTTCAACGATCTGCGTAGTTCCTGAAGTTTGTGACTCTTCTCGGTGAGGCTCTTTAGTCTTTCCTTCTTCATCCCTACCAAATTTTGAATGTTCCTCCTTCACTAGTTCTTCTTACTCTCCACTGTAAAACCCTTCATCTTCTACCAGTGGTTCATGGTTATGTTCGAACAATTTCACCAGAGGGACCTCTCTGAAGATTCTTCCACTGGCGTATGTCCCACCTTTGCGTCTTTGTCACTGTATGAATTCTTGAACATTAAATTTTCGATCGAACCAACTATTGTACCTTCAATATGTTCTTCTCATGTAATAACATCTTGATCCTCAACTTCAAAAATTGTATAAATTTTCCTCTAAGTCCCTTGAATAAGTATCTCTCTGCTTGACTATATGAGTCTACTCTATCAACAACAAACTCAGTGATATATCCTTCAATGGTGCTATCGAACCAGTGATCTACTGCTCTTGACACATCATTATCAACTCTCTTGGTCTTTTTGATCAGCATCAACGTCCAAACCACAGGTGGTCTAGATCTGATCTCAAACTGAGTGTCTGCTAACCTAGCTAGCCACTCGTATAACTCCTGATGAATTCCTCCAAAGAAAATCTTGTGTATATCAGTAAATATATACCTTCCCAACTAGTCTTCGGTGCTAAGCCTAGGGTTCTTGTTCTGGGCTTCTGCAAAGTCCTTTTGTTGGTCTTCTATCCACTTCTGAATATTTTTCTTTGATGGAAACCACTTTGACATTCCCTTAAGAAGATCTCGATATCGGAAATGGAACCATTTGTTGGAACAGGGGCATACCCAGGGTTCAACTCCAAGAGCGCACCAACAAGCCCTAACTACTGGCCCTTTCGGAAACACCTGCGAGGTAAATTCAATCTCACCCGAAGTAGCTATGGGGTGTTGCAGGACACAGATGTCTACAACCAAAGGGAATACAAAGTGGATCCAATACAAGAACAACACAGCATCTAGATGTCAGTTATCAACTTAGTCCTACCTTGAACATTTATCTGTCAGATCTAACCCAGTAATGGAATAACAGTATATCAAGAACAATAGAACACCACATCACTCACACACAACACCAAGATATATGTGGTTCACCCTCTACCTAGGGCTACGTTCACAGAACTGTGATTTATAATATATTAATATGAAAGCATACAATTTGTATGTGTGCTCTTAGCTAGCAGATCTTCTCTCTTTCTCTCTTCTCTCTGTCTTCCCTCCCTACGCACCCAGCTGCAGGGTTGATCTTCACACCCAGCTGAAGATATTACAACACATACTTTTCTCACTACTCAATGTTTCTCTCTCCCACTACAATAATCACTCATAACAATAAAAAACTTGGGACTCTTCACTGAATCCTCTTCCCTCATCTAGGTTCTTATTTATACATTACAATGACTCACCGACAGCCTTAGCCTGAAACCTAAGTGTCAAAACCCTAGATACAAAAACCCTAGGTCAACTTCACCCTCGTTTTCAGGGCTTCGCCAGCATGTCTTTCCTTCCTTCTCGCATGGTGCTCCAAAGCATCCAACAGTGGCCTTTTTTGCTTGTTGAGTTGTCCAAGATTCATCTTCCTTGTTGATCTATCATCCTTGATCTCCTTGTCCAACGAATTTCTTTCTCTTACTTCACTCTATATTTTATGCTCGTCTGCTCACTTCAACCCAGTATCGGTCACTTTGTCTTCTGCATAGTTCACATTCCATCTTTTCTGCCTTAATCTTCACTTACTTCCATACCCAAGGGCCAACAATTTTGAACCATGACAACACAGAAGTTTGTAATTCATTCACTTTTGTTGATTACATTTTAATATAAATACTCTTTTCTCGTCCAATTAATATCTTGTGAATATTTGAATTATTATTCCATGGGATTATTTGTTATGAATGTCGATGGATTATGTTATTGAATGTGCTAACATCATATATTATCACCATATGCTTGCATTTCTTGGTTGTTGAGGACTAGTTGCAGGTGTATCGCTTTGGGTCGAGTGCTCAATGGTGGACTTCATCGAACGTCTGGACGAGGTAGGCCTTTTATCTCGTCTTTCTAGCATATTTGTTTATATAGCATACTTGATATTAGATTTGATTTCTGCAGTCATTTCCGTCTATTGTGGTTTACCCCTAGCCATAGAGAGATTTTCCTCGTAACAGAATTGGCAACCATACTGGGGACAAAATCTTATTTTTCAGGGTTTGGAGTGTTTTTCTCCTCATATTGCTCTCATTTACATTGAGTTTCTTTCCGAATGATTGCTTGACAGCCTCTGTTCACTCTGATTCTAAGTTTCCTAGATTTCTCCTTAGCCTGGCTATGTTTTGACACATATATGCGGTTTTTTGCCTGACATTCGTGTACATACGCGTGTTGTCCTTCTAAAAGTTGTGTATATATGTAATTTTCCCTTGAACAGTTGCGTACATCACCCTTTGTTGCTTGGTTGTTGGGTTTGATGGGTTTTTTGTAGGTTTTTATGATTGTTGAATCTTCGTAGGCCTCTGTTATGACTATTAAGTGTATGTGGAATGACAAGAAACATTTCTTTGGTTGAATTTTTGGGTGGTGTCTTTCTCATCATCCTTTTCATTTGATTGTCCTTGCATCTTGGGTTGGGTGTTATTGCTCCTTGATATCCTACTTGGTTTGTCTTTGTATACACACAGTAGAGTTTTTATATCAAGTTGTTGTTCAATCCTTGCATTTTCATTCTCTTATATTGAAAATACAAAAATATTAGGCATTTTAGATTGTTGGCATTTTGATCTCTTAAGTCTTTGTCATTTATTTTAGTACATGTAAAGAAAGATTTCATTTTATTTAGAATTGCAGAACTAAATTGAAAATTGCATTCTGAAAGCATATCATTTATTAAAAATTGAGGTTAGAACTTTTCATTGTATTCATATTCATTTATTTTACTTGTTGAGTCATAACATCACTAGTTTCATGGCCGCACCTTTTTTATTAAGCAAGGCCACTAAAAATAACACTATAATTTAAAATCGATTAGTGACGATTTTATTTTTCTAGGGTGCACAAACTAGCTTAGGATTTATAGCCTTGGAATAGGATTTTGTGAGTAAACTTCTCCAAGGCTATTAAATCAGCATATGTGTCTGACTAAAGGAGTGGAGAAATCCATTGTATAATCGGTAATATCAGGAGGCTCCACTTACACCACAGTTAAGCACAAGGTTGCGTGATTTTGGTTGAATGGATACCCCCCTATACCTTCTTAGCCTCAAATATATTTTTGGGGATCTATTCGTATATGGGGATCTTGCTAGTACCCTTACCTCTGTGAGAGGCGGTGCTTTAAAGGTTTTGGGGTTTGTTACCATGCCGATGTGGTGGACCTAACTTATGATTGTTTGCATGTGCATCGCTTATACCGTGGTTTCTTAGTTGCTTGAATTAGGTACCACATAGGTTACTTACAAGGTTTTTTTTGCATGTACCCCGGGTCAGATAAGGGTCAGACAACACACAACCTTTATGGAGGATTACCTCTAAAGGGGGATCTGACCGATTGGTTGTTAATCCCATGAGGGCCCTTATAACTGATTATATTACCTACGATATTTAGCAGAGGATTTTGAGGCCCCTCTTGGGCGAGGCATACCTACTTTAGAGAGGAGTTCCCCTTTCATCCACTCTACTATGTTTAGGTGCATATTGATCATTTGATTATTTTTGGTGTGCTCTTTGATCTTTATTTTACCTTAGAATTTTATATCGTGCCTTGAGTTTTCATTATCATGGATAGTGGAGCCCCTTTGACTCCCTCATTTACCGTTACCTCCCCCATGGCATTCACTCATTTCATGGGGATGAATTCATCCACTTTTCATAATGGTATGCAAAATTACGACACTCGGTCCATGCCTTGGGTCTCTAATCATTTTTCTCTTGGTATGCCAGACATGATTTCACCCTTTCCATCCTCTCCCTTGCCTACTTATATGAATCCTAGTTTTGGATATGGGGGCATGATGACTCCGTTGTCTACATATTCATTTGATAGGATTCATATCCCTCAACCAACTCTCATTGTGGGGGGTTGGAATCTCCCCTCTTACGGATCCAATCCTAGCCACGCGTTTTCAGGAGCCAGTTCTCAAATGGGTGGTTATTCTACTTATTACACCCCATTCGTGTATCCTTCATCCACTATGATATTCCTACGAACACTTTTCCCACTGTGCATCCCCATATATCCTCTGGTATTTCATACGGAGGAAATCAGCTTTACGGTATGAGATACCCTCTTTACGAAACCCCTTCACATGGGGGCAACATATATCCTCACTTGACTAATCCCTATCACGCTTTTGTCTCTATGTAGACATATTCTTCAATGATGATGCTCATACAAAACTCTATGGATCAATTAGGCGAAGGATACTACCTTATCGGGCAAGGACAGGGTGTAAACTAGGACCCTTCCTGTCCTGCAATGTCTCAAAACCAGTCTTTCTTGGAACCTTGATCTCAAATGCCAAAACTCACCACCACCACAAGTCCAGTCACTGCAAGTCATAATGGAATTCCATCACCAACCTCTGTCAGTCATGTTGGAGATTGGTCGAAAACATATGCAAGTCATGTTGAAGACAAGCAACTAGCCATTGCAAGTCATGTTGGGGGCATCACTCTAGTCACCATGAGTCATCCTGACATCACATCGCTGACCTCTGCAATTCATGCTAAGAGCATGCCACCATCCATTATGAATGATGTTGGGGGAATTCATACGATTGAAAATCTTTGACGTGTTAGACGTAAGCCCAAGTTCCTTTGCAGGACTTGCAAAGGAGATCACCTTAATCATTTGTGCCCTGCTACTGTTGGGATACCATAATCATGGTCCTCTCCTAGGGGCCCTTCGGGTTCTGATTCGTATTTGGTTTCCCAACACTATGTTTCTCCTTTGATTGAAAAGGCAGTCATGTCTATGCAATCATCATCGAACCACACTCCCATGTTTGAGGATGATGTGTCTCCTGGCCTTGTTGTCATGCATCCTATTCAATCGATGGTTGAAGAAGTGGTCATATCGATGCAATCTCCAATCAATTCAACTCTTCTTGTGGAGGGTAATGCATCCTTCAACCACGTCGCATTTCTAGGAATGCACCTTCTGAACAAGAGAGAGTTTTACTCTCCCCGAGTACTCTCGCTCCAAGTATTGGAGAGGTTCCCTTTGACTGGGATGGTCTTGTGGGATATCCAATTCCTCCTCCCATACCTTTTCAAGTAAGATATGTTGACCTTTCACAGAAATCCTACACAAGAGCCTTGTCCTCCCCCATGACATGTCTCCTAGAAACCCCCCAACAAGTCTGCCTTAAGCTCTTTTCTAACTTGTCTAAAAAGTGAAAATATTTCTGAGTGAATTTGTCTCTTTCAAACTCATTAATTGGATTTGAAAGATCATGAGTCTTGGTTAAGCTATTTTCTAACTTGTTTTCAAAAAGTGAAAAGATTGTCATGTGAACTTGTCTCTTTCACACTCGTAAATTGGATTTGAGAGGATGTCTATTTGGTGCAAGTTTCTCCCTTTTTCAAACCAAGTAGACTAAGATCACGAAAAAGGACTTTTTTTCCGTTAAGTTGTAATTGCATCTCATGCCCTTTATTGTGGTATTGAGCCTATTATTGGTTCTTTCTTTTGCTTTATAAGCCATTTTCCTCAGCAGTTTGCATCCTCAACCAAGCAAAGCCTTGTTTATATCCTTTGCAACTTGACACCCTATACCCAAGAGGGAACATTTATTCGAGTGTCCTTCTCCCACATGCACCTCCTTGCATTGAGCATAGGTATGTTCCACTGATGGAACTAGTTTTTATTACTTGTGACACTCGTTTCCTCCTTTGTATCATAGCATTCATTTGACTATGAAAAAAAAATGATGAGTGGGAAGGAAGTATTATCTTATATTGGCATTAGTTGTATCGCCTTTGAACAGAGCACAAAATTTTTGAGTCCACTTATCATCAAAATTTTGGGTTTAGCATCATCAAAATTTTGGGTTTAGCATGACCTTAGGAAGCTAATCTCGTTACAGAGAGTTTAATCCCCTGACTGATTACTCTTTTGGTCCTTATGGAGAGTTTAATTTATTCCTCCTGCATCAAAAAGTTTCATCATTGAGTATATACTGCTAGAGTCTTCCACATGTCTCATGCTCTTGTTCAAAGGATGTCTATCATCCTGTGTTGTCCATTCCTCGGAACTCTTGACTTTGCATGTCATCCATACCCTCAGTTTGTCACAGAATCACGTGAAGTTGTAGTCCTATTATGCACCCTAGTATTACTTTCCTCATTGGTAGGTAACCTTGAACCTAGCAGTCAGTATTTCATCATTGGTCATTGACTAGGTGGTTTCCCTTGTGTTCGATGAGAAGACATCTATTCAGAAAATGGGATTCATGCAGTGTCTTGGAATCCATTATCCCTATTGGTGGTTTACTCACCTTTGTCAACAGTTTTCCTCATTTGCTGCTATTTAGAGGGTATTTTTTGTGTATTTCTTGCACCTGACACACGCGAAAGAGGCACAAGATCGTTAGTTCATGAACATGTTCTTCGTCTGATTTACTCCAAATCATAGAGATTTTTCTTTGTACCTTGTGTTGAATGATGAGATATCCCTTAATTATCTCCTTTCAGCGGGCCTCCTTCCATCGACTTCAGCTCATCTATTCTAGAGACGAGACCTAGAGTCCTATGAGTACCTAGAGGCTTGTAGTCATTAGTGGCAGGTTCTCTCGTCATTGACAGTTGGGAATACATCAATGTCTCATGATCAATGGATTCTTCAAGTGTTCAAACCTAACTCCTTTATTCACAATTGTAAGAATGTACTCAGTGCCTTGATACCTACTTTCATCATCGGTGGGTTGTCTCACATTTGTTAATGATATACCTCAATGATCGGTAATCAAACGAAGTCTCACTATGTTTGACCTCAACTCCTTTATTCACATGATGTATACTTTCACCATTGGTGGATTGTGTAGAAGACTTGAAGACATCAGTTTATAGTCGTGGCTTTCCTGAGTTGTTGCTAGCTTTCATTGGACCAGTACCTATGTGACTTCAATGATCATGGGAGATTATATTGTACTCCATTGTATACAGATATCTTCGGATTGATTTTGAGACTAGTTTTACTAGGCCTTGTTTGTGACTATGACAACCTTTGGAATGTAGCCACCTTTGTATTGCCTATTCATGGCCATGGACAATTGTTTGGTATATTTTCACATGGATCTGTAGTGTAATTCAAATTGGCAACCATGTATACAAAGTCAGTATAGATTGTAATGAGCAACTAGTTCTTTGAGTTGGGTCCCCATTACTCCACTTTTAGGTCTTATAATGTATTTCATCCATTGTGGATACTCATTTGACCTCGCACGTTAGGGGGCATATGTTATATCAAGATTTTCCTCACCCTATGCAAACTCACATAGAGGGTTTTTTTCCATTTCCCTATGCAGACTTGAAGTGCCTTTTTTGCAGATCCCAGAGATAAAAACATTATTTTTCCACATATACACTCCCTACCTATGGTACAACATGTGTATACACAGGTTGCACCACTACAACCTGCGTACATCTGGATTTGTGCCCAAAATTAAAAAATGGTGTTGGGTTTCCATGCCACATCACGAGATCTATGATCCTTGGCCTTCCATATACTGGAAACATTCTGACTCGACCCTTCAGTTCCACTTGAAGGATACAAATGGGCCAAATCTGAGCTATAGAAAAGAGGAGAAGAATTCAACTTTGAGAGCAAAGTTACTATAGAGAAAGTATTCACTTCATATTGAGTCTGCATCCCTTTATTCTTTTAAGTCTGAACACATTGTTCAGCCCCCAAGATCTTCCCTTCATGATTGAGAACCTCATTGTCTCTCTTATATGAGCTTGCCTTTGGTGGAGGATTGAAGTGGTGGAGGCCCAGCTCGAAGGAAATTAATTTCTCGATTCCGAACCATGCCGACACGAAAGTTTGTAATTCATTCACTTTTGTTGATTACATTTTAATAGAAATATTTTTTTCTCGTCCAATTAATATCTTGCGAACATTTGAATCGTTATTCCATGGGCGTATTTGTTATGAATGTTGATGGATTATGCTATTGAATGTGCTAACATCATATATTATCACCATATGCTTTCATTTCTTGGTTGTTGAGGACTATTTGTAGGTGTATCTCTTTGGGTCGAGTGCTCGACGGTGGACTTCATCGAACGTCTGGATGAGGTAGGGATTTTATCTCGTCTTGCTAGCATATTTGTTTATATATCATACTTGAGATTAGAGTTGATTTATGTAGTCATTTCCGTCTTTTGTGGTTTACCCCTAGCCATAGAGATGTTTTACTCGTAACATTATGCACTTTTGAGAATGAACCCCATGTTCTCATCATCTTGCTAACCTTCCCAATGGACTCCTAGGTCATATCATCTCATTTAATTGACTGCATCTCTGCAGTTACACTAGCCATCTATCTCATCCACCATCATTTTTCCCATCTGCAGATTGTCCTCCATCCATTTACCTAATACAAAAACCCACCCATGGGGCCCCCACCCTCCACCAGTTCTCTTTCACAAACTTGCGTCCTAACAAGCCAAGCTATATTTCACTGGGGCACCCATTTTTGTATCTGTATACTCAACCCAAATTATTCTTTATTTATTTTTTAATTGTATAAATCCTTTGTTTCCATCATATACATATTTTTTTCATTGTCATCCTCGAGGGCCTTCTTTTTTCTAGCAAAGAAACCCATGTCGCCCTTGGTTGGGGCATCCACTCTTTTTTCATTCCAACATCATTCAATAACCCTAAGTATCCCAAGTCCATGTACCCATGATCTATGATTTTGTTCACTTTGTTAAGCATCTAGCACATTTTAACTCCATATCTAGTCATCCCCCTGGCGCTAGATCCAATTTTACAGATGCTGCCAATCATCCGTCAGTACCCCAACCAAGGGAAGTCTTGAGTCCCACAACATCTTGAATTCGTTCATGTTACTCGTCAGTACCTGATATCACCTATTATTCCATGGATTTCATGAATCCATTTTCTTCTTGGAGTCGTGTCTCCCTTTATGTCGACATCAGAAAAATTTCCAGAAGGGAGACAGTATCTTGACTCTCATTACCTTCTCAATGAAGAGTCTCAGATGACATAGAGAGAATCATCATTTCTCTCTGATTCAGTTGACCCCCATAAAATTTGACTTTAGAAAACTCTCATGTTATGGTGGGTCTTACTATGCGATTATTGCAACTGTTTCATACCAGTTGAAGACCTCTGAAGTTGTTAGGCCATCAATACCTACAAGTGATCGACAATTCTTACAGTTGTCCTTGACTCACTTCATAGTTTGTTCACCATTCAAAATGGTCATCTTTTGTTATCGACTGCCCCCAAGGGCGTTGCAGTTATCTACATCAACATACATATTTAGTTACAGTCTCACATTTTGGTTTCATGACACGAGCATGGGGCATGCCCACCTCGTTTGTACACAGATTTTATTTTTTTCTCCCTAGAGAAAGGTTTGGGTCCCAAAATTTTCCCTCTCCCTTCAGCAAATCGCTCTTGCAGTTCCTCTCTTCACTCTTCCTTACAATGGCACTCTCAGAAAAAGAAACATTGATGTATTTTGGCTATACGTATTCTCCTAGTCTCACACATCAGGGGGCATCTGTTATCACTGAAAAATAGTCTACAACATTCCACACAATGGTTGAAGAAAAACATCAATGCCAGCAGCAATTAGTCCACCTACAGCATCAAATTCCATTAAAAGGGAAAAAACTATATAATTGGGTCAAAATAAAAGTGTGCAAATTCACCAAAGGAAGCATGCGCACATTGCAGAGCATGTGCGGGCCAACACAGACCTCAGTATGCACTATGCACAAAATGTGTGACTGTCTATGAGAAAATCCACGTACTTCTATGAACGGTGCATTTATGGATCTTGTCGGCCCCTCAACCACTTCTAGTCCGACCCCCAACACGATTTGACACTCATATATAAGCGAAATCTAGCTTGGAGGCTAGTTAAGGGCTAGAGGGTTTCATAAAGGCCCCTTGTTCACACTATGAACCAATTACATTTTTCCATGAATGGATGCTATAAATAAGATCCATGGGTGTGGTAAGAAAATAAGATCTTCAAGGCATTGTTATGTTGCAAGAATTCTTCTTTAAGAATCCTCTTTTATCTTTGAAGCCTTCAAGCACCATTGCAATAGGCCATTCCACTCACCTCTTGAGGGAATAGACATTGTTTTTCTTCATCATTTGTCATTTCTTCCATTGTAAGGAGAGAAGATCTCTCAATTAGGGAACTCAAGATCCATCCCAAGGAGGAAGAGGGGACTCATAAGTCTCTTCCTTTCTCTACGGTGTTTTTCCTACTAATATATTGATCCATTGGTAGAAATATATTGGTCATTTTTTTTATTTTCATGGTTCTAAGTTTCTCAAGCTTTCTAACATTTATTTCTTAGTTATTTTTAGTTGTTTTTAGTTGTATTTATTTGTTTTCATGTGTGTTTGGTTTGTCTAACCCACTCACAAACTTTTTTCTTGTTTAGCAGGCTTATCTAAACATGCAAGTGTTGTGTTTTTTCTCACCCAAGTGACAAAACCAAAACAACACCAACAACTTTGCGAAATCGAGCAATGATGAACATTGGATCAATGCCATGGAAGAAGAATTGAATCAGATAGATAAGAATGAGACATGGGAACTGGTTCCAAGATCTAAAGACAAAAATGTTATTGGTACAAAATGGGTGTTTAGAAACAAACTAAACGGAGATGCACAGGTAACTAAAACAAGGCAAGGCTAGTATGCAAAGGATATGCTCAAGTTGAAGGAGTAGATTTTGAAGAAATGTCTTCTCCTGTTGTCAGAATGGAAGCAATCAAAATGATATTGGCCTATGCATGTTCTAAAAGGATCAAAGTATATCAGATGGATGTAAAATCAGAATTTCTAAATGGAGAATTAAAAGAATAAGTCTACATCTAACAGCCAGAAGAGTTTCTATGTTCAAAAATAGAAGACTATGTTTGCATATTGAAGAAAGATCTGTATGGACTCAAGAAAGCCCCTAGAGCCTGGTATGCAAGATTGGACAAGTACTTACAACAACAAGGATTTATAAAGGGCAATGCAGATAGAAATATCTACATAAAAGTGGATTGAGACAACATACTTATTATTAAAGTATATGTGGATGGCATCATCTTTGAAAGTGACAATGACAGGATGAGTAAGAAGTTTTCCAAAGACATGCAGAATGAGTTTGAAACGTCCCTACTTTGTGAGTTGAATTTATTTTTGTGACTTTAGATATCTTAGATAGATGAAGGTATTTTCATTTCCCAAACCAAGTACATCAAAAAAATGTTCAAGAAGTTTGGAATGGAAGATTGCAAACCCGTAAGTACTCCTATGGTGACTAGTTGCAAATTGAGAAAATTTGATGAATCTAAGGAATAAAATATGAGACTCTATAGATCAATGATTGGCAGCCTACTCTATGTGACAACCTCAAGACAATATGTAATGCAAGCAGTTGGACAGGTTGCAATATTTCAAGAAACACCGAAGGAAACTCATGTTCTAGAAGTAAAGACGATCTTTAGATATCTCAAAGGAACAACAAAGTTTGGATTGTGGTATCCAAAAGGGAATGAGTTGACTATGGTCACCTACATAGATGAAAATTAGGTAGGAAGAATTGATGATAGAATAAGTACTAGTGAATCATCCTTTTACTTAGGTGATTGTCTGGTATATTGGTTAAGTAAGAAGTAGTCCTCGGTATCATTGTCTATAGTAGAAGCAGAATATATTGCAACAGAAACATGTTGTACTCAGGTACTCTAGATGAAGCAAACCTCACAAGACATACAAGTAAAATATAATGATCCTATATCAATATTCTTTGAAAATACCAGTGTTATAAGTATCTCCAATAATCCAGTGATGCATTCCAAGACCAAACATATTCCAATTAAGTTTCACTTTATGCGGGAACAAGTTACAGAAAAGAATATCAAGTTAGAGTACATTGGGACAAAAGAACAGATTGCATATATCTTCACCAAACCTCTCCCAAGAGAGACATTTGAGTATCTTCGACAAAAACTTGGAGTGGTTTCTACCCCACAATCATCTACACAACATTTTGCAAAAAATGACAGGGGGAGAGAAATCATCAAGGGGAGTTACCCTTTACCATTGATGTCAAAGGGGGAGAGAAAGGACAAAATAATGAAGACAAGGGGAGCACATTTATATAGGGGGAGAATTGGTCACAAGGGGAGCATGATTTTTTCCATCAATGCTAAAGGGGGAGATTGTTGGAAAATTGGTTTTCATTGATGTCAACTCTAGAAAAAGTCTAGAAGCCTCTATAAATAATGGGTATACTTAAAGAAGTATCCAAAGTGGTCCCCTTATGGTGTATATTTAAGCATGGACCTCATGGGAAGACTCTTTGAATAAGTCTACAAAGAGCCTCAGAAGGATAAGTCTCAGAGTCGTGGGTGGGAGAAGGGTTTCTGAAAAACCTTAATTGAGCAAACCCCCGTGGGTCAACTGCAGGGTGCCCCACGAATCCATGGTTGGTTTTCTTGGTAGCACCACTGGAGGCACCACTTAGTTATGGTATATTCTTAAGGCATATCTTGGATAGTTTGGCACATGGATAAGGCATGCTTTTGGCACATAGTTTGAGGTGTATCTTGGACAGTTTGGGCATATGATTTGAGGTATATTTCTGGTACATTATTTATAGTTTATCATGAATGTTATGGCACTTGCTTGAGGCACATTTTGGCACATGGTTTATTACACATCTTGGTGATATTGGGTATATGTTTTGAGAGATACTCTTGGTGATTTTGGCATATGGTTATGTGCATGGATATGCTTCAATGATGATGATATATCAGTATCAGTGACAATTACAGTGATAGATTGATTATCAGTGACAATTATAGTGATAGGTTGATTATCAGTGACAAGTTGAGTCTCCATTTATAATTCATGGAGAAAGAAAGGGGCAAGGAAAGGGGGTTGAAGCATCCTTCTAGTTGGTGTTGGAGAATATAGAGAGTTGTATATTCCTTTGAGATGGTGCTCTTAAACTAGGGGGTTGGAGTGTCCTTCTAGTTAGAGATAGAGAATTTAGGGAGTTGTAGATTCCTTCATGTTGGATCCTGTAAATAGGAGGTTGGAGCCTCCTTTCAGTTGGTGTTGGAGAATTTTGGAAGTTGGTTCTTCTTATGAATGTAATCTTCTGAAATATCAGAAATCGTTATGTAGTTTTCTCCCATTTGGGTTTCCATGTAAAATTCTGGTGCGATGTGCACCTATGGTTATGTGTTATTGAATGGAATTGTTCATAATATCTTGAATGAAATCATAAATGATAAAAATTTTATGAATTTTTGTTTACATATTATGGTTAAAAGTGTTAAAAATTGCATAACATTGATTCCCCCCCCCCCTCTCTCAGTATTCCAACACAGAAGACCTATTCAAAGGGGATTTCTTTTCTGAAGAAGTATTTCAAAGTCTACATAAAGAACCGTCCGGGGAAAAGATCCAAAAGGAAGAAGATGAAGAGAGGGTTGCAGTAAAGGAACAATCCAAAATGTTACTAGATAAGAAAAAGGAGAAGTTGGAGGCTAAAGAAAGGGAACAAGCACATAAAGTTGAGGACATAGAAAATAAATCCAAGGGAGCAGAAGAAATACATCAACAAATAAAAAAGATAGAGTTGGAAAATAAGAATACCAACCAAGATGAAACCTTGAAGAAAAATGGTGAAGGAAGCAAAAAGGACACTAAAAAGTAGATAAAATCCAAAGAATATATGCAGCTAGAAAAGAAGAAAAGGGAAGATGAAGAAAGAAATAAAAGAAAGTAGAGGAAAACTCAGGTCAGGAAAAGAGAAGAAAACAAGATGAGTTAAGCAGAGTCTCATCAAACACTGATGCAAGTATCATTACCAACCAAGTTGAATAATGCACTCCTCTAGTAGCCATCCCAGAAAATATTTCTTACACATCTCAGAAGATAGGGTTGGATGATGTTGTAGTGGTTGTAGGTGAATATTATAACAGACATAAAACTAGGGCTATTGATAGGAGAGAAAATAAGAGTAAAAGGGGAGAATCAACACTCAAGACAGAATCATCTAAGAGAAGCATTAAATGGAAGGAAAGTAAATACCCAAAAGAAAAAGCAATACATATTGCATCAGACCTAAATTGATTTGCAGGTGAAAATGAAATGTCAGTATATGAGATATGTGAAGCATTGGATATATCTAGATCTAGAGTAGTTGAGCTTGAAGCATCCCTTAACACAATAAAAGAAAATCGTGTTGATGAGTTCAAAAAAGAGGCCAACACAGCAGATTAGTTGCACAAAGAATAATTGCAAAGAGAGTTGGAGATCCAAAAGAATAATTTAAATAATGAGTTTGAAGAAAGGACTAGTGAAAACCATAGATTACATTATGAATAAGTGGAAGCTCTCAACTTACACACTTAGGAAAAATAGAAAAACACGAGGCAGAACATGTACAAGAAATGACCAAGTTGCAAGAAGAATGCCTGGAGGAAAGCATTTACAATGAGAAGATGGAAGACAGAATATGAAAGTTGCAACAAGATAATAGGCTCCTTGAGAGGACATTAGAATAAAATAAACAAGGAATCTATGTCTTGGAGACTATTAAAGTGGAAGCTAGGACTACCAACGAATAACTCAGGAATATACAAAAGGAATTTTTTTGTATATTAAATGAAATTCAAAGGAACATAAAAGACTAGATCAAGCTTGGTGGTCAGTTAGAAATCACAAGGAACAAGTACCAGAAGGCCCAAAATTCCCTGGAGAAAATTATAGATTGGCAAGAAGTTTATAATGATCCACCCTATTCTCTACCAGTCTACACAGCCATACAGAAGATCAAGGACTAGATCCTCTTTGATATTGGGAAATACAACATAAATGATATTAAAATCACCAGAGAAACAACCAACAAGGCATCCACAAGACTATGGATGGCCTCCGATGGCATACTTGAAGAATTTGGAATGGAAATGATGGTATATTTAGAAGAAGCATCTCTAGTTGAGTTGAAGATAAAAGATTTGGAAACTAGAATAAATCTCAGCATATAGACTATTTAAGAAATCAAGGAAGTAAATAAAGAGGTCCTGGAAGAAAATATCATAAAACCAATCAAAATGACCTCACTAACCAAAGTATTCCTTCATAAAATATAGTAGAGCCTGAAGGTAGAGGTGACAACCCAAATTTGTGACAGCAAGATAGACCTGGAAAAAATGCAAATGAGCAGAGTGGATGCAATCATGAAGGACTATGAGCTCTGGGAGGAGTATAGAGATAAGATGTGCAATCAAAGACCTCTTAATCATTGTATTTTGTAATGGACTTTATTTTTTTTGGTCATATGAAATTTTGTAAAGTCCCAGTCAGAAATGTGAAACAAAATGTTGTAATTGTTATCTGAGATGATGATAGTTACAAAATATGAACAACCTCCTCTTATTTTATAAAAGAGAGTGTTGCGATGAAAGAGGGAATTTTTCCCTTTGTAATTGAAAGATAGTATTTTTAATTCAGGATGAATAAAGAGCAAGAGGCATTTTGGAAATCGATGACTTTGGTGAATGTATATGAGACTTTTCTTGGTGCATTTATTTTCGATTTGTGTATCAGAGAATTTTGTTGTGTGAATTATTTATTCACTTTATTCTTGATGCTCATGTTGTCATATGTTTCCCTATGAGTACAGATATGATGTTATGAATGATTTTGAAACTAATTGTGAATGTGTCTGTGGCAATGTTGTTATCGTATATCATTGGAATACATGAATTATTTCATATACTAATGGTATTATCTTGCATTGTAATCATTAATTAGCTTGTTTCCGATCAGGATAGGTTAGAATAGAATAGTTTAGAATTGCATTTAAATTAGTAATAGATAGCATCATTTAATTTAGTCTCATATTTTAATTCATCTAAGAACATTATGTTCTCATATTTGTATTTAGAAAATAACTTAGAGTGGAAACCAGGCCCCCATATTGGTTGGAAACACCATCCCAAAAGAGAGTATGTCTAGTTGGGACCTGTCAATGGGTGTTCTCCCTTACCTGCTTGAGAGGCCATTTTGGACCCGTCAACACCCCCATAAGGTCTATTATGTCATTACCAGCATTTCCAACATTCTAGATATAGATATAACACCACCACTTTGAGTTTCATCATTTCATCAGTAATTCATGGAGGGAGAAATAGTGTTTCATCTAGGTAACACACAGTGTGGTATCTGTCCCATAAAATGTATTCATATCCACTTCGATAAAATGGTGCCACATATTATTGTCATGAAGTGGGTTTCGAGTAGGATGTGCCCATTTAACCAGGTTTTCCTCAAGGGAGGGATCAATTTCAGTCTAATGCTTCCCTTCCCATTGGGGAAGTTTCTCCAAAAGATTATTAAGAGTGATTGTGAGTTCATCCAACTTGGCAATGATCTCTTTGGCTAAAGTTTCTAGTGAGGTAACCTTGTTGTCCATACGTGAGGACTTGGTTTCCATCAGGTAGTCCTAGGTCCATAAAAAAGTGTTATTGGAGATTTATAATGATGTGATTAGCTCCTTAAGGGATTATCTTGAGACACATTGTCAACAAGTGTATCGTTCAGTCCACTGAAAAAGGGTTACTTCAAAATGGTACAATGACAGTCAATTATGCATTAGGAGTTTCATGGCATTTTCTACAAAGGCTATGGTTTGAAGGTTCTCAAGGAAAAAGGAGTGTCGAGTGTTATAGCTCTCTAATATACATGTAGGTTTCTAATTGTAGTACTCGAATAAACCTTTTGAGGCACTAGCTAAAGGACTCTAGACCGCACCCTTAGTTGTACTACCCATTTCCTAAGAAATGAAGAGTGATCTCTTCGTGTTGTTCTTAGTGTACTATAGCAACAATATAGTCGAAGGATTCAAGTAAGGGTGGTGTAGGTGCACCTAGTGGGGGGGTTTATTTAAAAATGTTTGAATGCATCTATAACCAAATTAATTAATTAATAATGTGAATATGAATAAATAAATAAATAACAAATTAATTTAAATACAAATTAAAAAATAAATAAATACTAAATTTCACAAATATGCTAGCTCACGAAAGAGCTCTGATACCACTTGTCATATACTTAACCATTAAAAAAATGCATAACATGAACAATATTCAGAGAAATCAAGTGTAGAAAAGAAAATACAAAAGAAAATAAGATTAAAGCTACAAAATATATCCCTTGTATTAAATATATCCAATAAAAATGAAAACTTTGAGGGAGAAACCTCTTATGAGTAGAACTCCAATTACAATGAAAACTTTCAAAAAACATACCATAGTTGTTGGACAGTTGGTTTGGACAGTTTGTTGTCATTGATGTCAACCCTTGGAGCATTTGAGATACCACAGAGTTGTGATCGAGATTTATGGTAAGTTAGTTTTCATTGATGTCAACAAGATTCGTTTATGTCAACGGGTGTGATGGGTGCATTTAAAGAAGTCTACAAGAATCCCCAGAGATGTGGTTATGGAACCCAAAGTCAATCGAGAAATAAGGACAAGAATGACAATGTAAATGCAGGTAATACATTCATAGATGGATAGTACTCTTCATGTTGTTTCCAATGATAGGTGGTCTACCACATGGTTCCTCATGGTTGAGGAGTTATGGCCCTGTGAAATTGGAATAAGACCAGGTTCCTTCAGGAAACAGTTTAACCACTGGAAGGTAGATCATGGAGAGAAATAATATGTATAGAAATGGAACACCACAGTTCAATGGTCAGAATGGTCAGAGCTATGACATGTGGAGTATCATGATGAAAACATTTTTATAGGCATAGGGATATGGTGTTTGGCACTCGGTTGTTACAGGATACACCACTACGAAAAAACCTTTGAAGACTATAGCCAAGAAAAAATTGAAAAGAAATAACAAAATAAAAATGGATTTCATCTTACCTGATTCAGTGAAATACAAAGTGGGAAAATGTTCATTGGCCAAAGAACTTTGGGAAAAGCTACAAAGTATATATTCAAAGAAATATCATCCCATCACAGAGCTAGATAATGTTAAAGAAGATGCAAGTATAGAACAAGAAGAAATATGCTTGACATATTCAAAAGAACAAGATTGTGAAGAAGGCACAATAGATCTTGAAGATTAACTAATCAGTGCTTTAGATGAACTAAAGAAAGAAAGAGAAGAAAACAAGTCTCTTGAGAAATAATTGATCAAACTAAAGGAAGGTGTTTAAAATCCTAAAGTATTCCAAGTAGAAGAATCTATAAGGATTGAAGAAACATACAAAAGTCAGTTGGAAGAGAAACAATGTCTAGAAGTTGAAATTGCATCACTAAGAAAGGAAGCTAAGTAGAAAGGAAAACTTATGGAAAACAATCTTGAAGCAGAATTTAGTCAACAAGAAAGAATACTTGAAGAATAAATCATCTCCTTGAAAAATCAACTTGAGGAAGAAAAAAGAACAGAAGAAGCAATGAAGATCCAAATAATGAAGAAATAAGAAAAGGTTGAAAAGATTGAAGAAGAAGTGGTCACAATGAGAGTTAAAGTCGTCAAGATCAGAAAGAATGTTGAAGAGAGAGAAACATCCATAAATAAAGTTGAAGAGAAGCACTCTATGTTGCCAGAAAGGAAGAATGAAGAAAATGGTAAGAGTTATGCAGAAGTACTCAAAGGACGGAATCATGGTCAGCAAGAATCAAATAAAAATGAGTATAATAGAGATACATATTCAAGGATACCTTCCACATTCAAGCAACAAAGAAAATTCAATCGTGATGAAGGAATCAACAGAAGAGGATATCATGATCAAACAAGGAAGGAATTCAGAAGGACTACACCACAAATAAGATCATTCACTCCCAAGTATGTAAGTTTCTTTTATGGTCATTGTTTTACTTGTACTAACTTTGGACATAAAGGTGTAGATTGTAGGGATTATGGAAGAAATTTTCGAGCAAGAAATGCTTATGTGGCTCCACATAACATTGAATGTTACAAATGCCACAATTATGGTCATGTGGCTCGGAATTGTAGAAGAGTGATAGAGTCCACCATGAAAGAAAACATTGATGTTAGATACATAAATTTTTGGAGAAGAAAATAAAGACAAGAAGAGCAGGTGAATAAAAAACAAGTCCCAAAGATCGCAAGATTTGGAGTAATTCGAGAAAGAAAAGAGGAGAAGGTGAATAAAGAATAAGATGAAGAGATTGTACTCTTGGGAATTGTAGTGAAAGATAATAATGAATCCATGGGAAAAAAGGAAGAAGTCAAAGCTTAGAGAGATGATGAGTCTACAGACGAAGAGGAAGATTACTCCGAATTAGGGAGAATTCCTCCATTGTTCTGAGCCATTGGCTTGGAGACTCCCAGTAAATATGAATGTTGAACCG
>ML809489.1:8072-22292 GCA_009831015.1 Picea engelmannii | reverse complement strand
TGTCAGTTGAAATTACTATAATTAGTTTTAGAAGTTGAAACGTTTTGGTTTCAGCCATTGTAATCAAATTGTATAAATACTGGGGAATTTGAATGAATTAATGTTGGCAGAAGTGCAAGAGCACCTTTTTTATTGTTTCGAACTCTATTGTAATTTTCTGAAGCTGAATTGAATATATATGCAGAAGCTTTGAAGTATCTATGAAAATATTCTAATGGTGGTGATATGAGTTTTGTCTTCCTTCATTGTATGTATTTCATGTGATATATTATTCCATTTACATTTTAGTCTATTTAAATTGGAAAGTTAAAGACCCAGAATTTGTCTTGTGACGCTCTTGGCTTAAGCAATTTAAAACTATGTGTGTTTCTTCTTAGCTAATTCAAAATTCATTTTCATAATTCTCTGATGTAGTTATTTGTTTTCTCTATCTTCCTACATTCTACTTAAATCCAAATATAACTTAGATTCATTGTCTCATTTAGCCTTATCCTCTAGAGATTTATACCGGTTGGTCATTGTTTTCATTCACTTTCATAATTTTGACTCCATAGCCATGAATGTTCCTCCCCTTCCTTGCTAGCAACTTTATTAAAAACCCCCAAAACAAACCAAATCTAGCCACCGATTTCTAAAGACATATCAAGTGACATGAGAGAGCCCTCTCTGAGTTGAGCAGGCTAGTGCCCAGCTCTAGAGTAGGTTGAAACAGTTACCTATGTCATTTGTCTATTCATCCAAACAAAATTTACAGAGTTCTAACACGGTCTAAGGTTGTCTGAGAGTCATGTAATGTATAAATAAAGGTCTAGGAGAGTCAAGAGGGTTTCTCAATAATTGATTGTTAGTCATTGGTGTGGCTATTACTGTTGTTAAGAGAGATATTGAGTTTGTATTCTAGATCTTCAACTGGGTGTGAATATCAACCCTGCAGTTGGGTGCGCAGGGAGGGAAGAGAAAGAGAGAGAGATATATACAAGCTAAGTGCACAAATAGAATTGTATATTTTCATATAATATATCAAGAAACACAGTTATGTGGATGTTTCCCTAGGGAGAGGGTGAAACACGTATATCTTGTTGTTCTTTGTGGTTGATGTTGTGTTATTTTACATCTGATATATTTTTATTGTATTATTCTGTTAGATCAGAGATATAACTCCACAGAGTAAGCTTAGAGTGGTAAAGAATATCTAGATTGTTTTGTGGTGTTGTCCTGGATCCACTTTGCATTTTCTCTGGTTGTAGACAGATGTGTCCTGCAACCCCCTATTGCTACTTCAAGTGAGACTGCATCTGATTCATAGGTGTTTCCGAAAGGGCTAGTAGTTAGGGTTTGTTGGTGCGTTGTAAGAGTTGAACCCTGGGTCTGCCCCTGTGCCAATAATGTCTTTGGTATTTTAATCGCTCAAATTCCCTCATCGAGGAAATATTGATTGACCAATTGTACTATTCTGTACCTAATCCTATTTCTAGGTATGGGATGAACATTTCTTTCATTGGTGATTCAAATGTATCATTTGAAAGAGTTGGCATTGGAATGTTTAAGGAGTCATCTCTAATGGGTATTGTCTTTCTTTCTCCATAAATGTGTTATGTAGGCTCTTCGTTGGGATACATAATTTCATTGGTCATTAATGAATCTCCTATTCCCTTCCAATACATAATTTCATTGGTCATTAATGAATCTCCTATTCCCTTCCAAATTTCATACTTTGGAGAAAAAAATTCACCTCTAAACTTGTTCCCTTTCCAATTGTATTATCTTTGATACGACTAGGTATTTTCACCAGATCCTTCAACTTCTAAGTCGAAGACTAGGTATAATGGATCAATGATGCCCGTGTTTGTGTTTCGATCTTCTTATCAATCCATTCAAATGGCCATCCATAGCCTGATTAGGATCTATTCCCTTAGGAGGAGTATGATCAATTCACTTCATTCATTTGGTCCTTCAAACCCCCCAATTCAAATGACTTTCTAGACATGGTATTGGATTTTGACAAAGTAATTCTAGAGATTATGATTACTATAAAGAGACTATGAGATTATATGCACCATAGGTCATACTTTCTTCCCGAACTGGACCAAATGGATCTTGGATCAAAAGGTTTGATTCTACTTGCATAATTAGATTAATATCAGAGCATGATTCATGCACATGAAGTGTATGTTGAGGGAAATATGATAGACATCTCTAAAATAATATTGATCGATGTCTCCTTAAAGCCCTACATTGTGGCAAAATTCTTGATTAGATATGAGTGTTCCTGTGAATAATTTACAACTTATGAAACTCTTTTCAAAGAGTTCCATGATGTTTTTTCTTGTTCATATAAAGAAATGTCAGGCATTTTTCCTAGAATTATTGAATATGAAACCAAAACTTATGATAATGCTAAACTTGTTTGATAGAAGTTGCGATCAATTAGCCCAAAATGGTAGTCATTATCAAGATAGAGGTAGAGAAATTGTTGAATGTTGCATTCATCTACTCAGTTCCCATAACCGAATAGGTATCTAACCTAGTACCCATTGTTAAAGAGTAGGGTATTATTAGACTCTACACTCACTTTCATGATCCAAGCAAGGCACACCCAAAGGATGATTATCCAATGCCTTTCATTGATAAGATTATTTATTAGTGTGTCAGATATGAAATCTTCTCCTTCATTGATAGATTTTTTAGGTACAACCATATTCAAATTTGTATGGAAGATCAACATCAGACTGCTTTTATATGTCCTCACAGCACATTCACCTATCGAAAAATGTCATTTGTTCTTAAAAATGTAGGCACCACTTTCCAATAGGCCTTTCCATATGCATTCCATGACATTGAGCACACTATGGAGGATTATTTGAATGATTTAACTACTCATTCAAAGAAAATAAAAGAGAATTTAACCTACCTTTGATCTGTTTTCAACAGGTGTCGATATTACAAGATTCAATTAAACCCACATAACTTCATTTTTGTGTCATTTCTAGGAGATTGCTTAGATTCATTATTTCCAAGTATGGGATTATGGTGGATCCTTTTAAGTTTAAGGAAACTATTCAGTGGCATCCCCCAAGCACTATTGTCAACTTCAAAGTCTTCAAGGAAAAGAGAAATTTTAGGAATAGTTCATCACAAATTACCCTAAGATCACAAAAGGTTTCATGCACCTTTTGAAGAAATGAGTTTCATTCGTGTGGGATGACCAGGCATAATCTTTCATGTTTTAAAAAAATATTTCATATTTTCCCCAATATTGAGTCCTCCAAATTATAGTTGAGACTTGCTATTATATCTTACAACATATGAATCAACCATTAGTACGGTCTTGGTCCAGGAAGATGGATTGTGACAGGAGCACATGATATACTCCTTAAGCAAATGTCTCATTGGACTAGAGTTAAAATATGATCATAATGAGAATTTGATGTTCTTAGATGTCCATGTTGCTCGGAGAAAACTGTTATCCTTCTCCATATTTTCCATCCTTCTCATGCATATAATTTTTAATTTAGATTCAAACCCAATGCAACATATATTGTCTTGTTGAATACTTGGGGTAAGTATGGGAAACTAATACTCATACTGCAATAGTTTGCTTGGAATTTGCATCGTTGAAATCTAAGAAGTCCTTGGATTTCACTAAGTTGATGTTGAATTATGTCATAACATTGAGGAACTCACAATTAATGACACCTTTCCATACAAATATATTTTCCCCGTTACCAACATTGATCCTTGGTATGGAGATATATTGATGTATCTTCAAACTCAAGAGTTTTGTTCTCTTTTCTCTTGTGGCAAATGTTGGTGTATTCATCGCCAATAGAAATACCTCATTATTAGCAACACTTTCTATTATCATAGGGTATACTTGATATTCCATTGGTACATGTTGTGAAATCCACAACAACACACTAAAATTCTTAAGTTTTGAGGATTTTAGTGGGCACCTACCTAATAAAATTTCAACAAGGTACTTATCACTATGAACCTAACTAACTATTCATTCATAAAAACTACTTTTCTATACACAATTTCTAAGGATGATCTAAGGCAGGTTTGACCAATACACAACCCTTCAAGTTGCATTGATAATTGGCCCCCTCGCCATCTCCACTCAAACCTTAAACCCTCTCGGGAAGCCCCTCTACAATTATCTGTAAACTCCATACCTATATGTTATGAGGAAAATCTCTTTATGGCTAGGGGTAAAACACAACAAATGGAAATGACTACAGAAATCAACTCTAATATTAGATATGCTATATAAGAAAATATCCTAACGAGACAAGATAAATAGCCTACCTTGTCCATATGTTCGATGAAGTCCATCATTGAGCACTTGACTCAAAACAATACACCTGCAACTTGTCCTCAACAACCAATAAACGCAAGCATATGGTGATGATATATAATTTTATCACATTCAATAGCATAATCCATCAACATTCATAACAAATATGCCCATGGAATAACAATTCAAATATTTGCAAGATATTAATTGGAYGAGAAAAGAGTATTTCTATTAAAATGTAATCAACAGAAGTGAATGAATTACAAACTTCCGTGTCGGCATGGTTCGGAACCGAGAAACTAAGTCCCTTCCAGTTGGGCCTCCACCACTTTAATCCTCCACCAAAGGCAAGATCATATAAGAGAGACAATGAGGTTCTCAATCAAGTAGGGAAGATCTTGGGAGATGAACAATGTGTTCAGACTTAAAAGAAAAAAGGACTGCAGACTCAATATGAAGTGAATAATTTCTCCAGAGTAACTTTGCTCTCAAATTTGAATTCTTCTCCTCTTTTCCATAGCTCGGATATGGCCCATTTATAGCCTTCAAGTGCAACTAAAGGGCCGAGTCAGAAAATTTCTAGTATATGGAAGGTCGAGGATCATGGATCATGTGACGTGACATGGAAACCTGACACTATTTTTTAATTTTTGGCACAAAACTTGATGTACGCGGGTTGTAGTGGTGCAACCTGTGTATACGCATGTTTTATAGTAGTTATGGTGCGTATATGTGGAAAAATATTGGTTTTAGCTCTCGGATTTACAGAAATGGACTTCAAGTTTGCATAAGGAAATGGAAAAAGGCCTTCTGAGAAAATCTTCATAAGGTGAGGTAAGTCTTACTATAACAGATGCCCCCTAATGTGTGATGTCAGAGGAGTATCTACGATGGCCGAAATACATTATAATCCATAGTATGGTTTCCAATTTTGTTACGAGGAAAATCTCTCTATGGCTAGGGGTAAACCACAACAGACAGAAATAACTGCAGAAATCAACTCTAATCTCAGATATTGTATATAAGAAAATATGCTAATGAAACAAGATAAAGATCCTAACTCGTCCAAATGTTCGATGAAGTCCACCATTGAGCACTTGAATCAAAACAATACACCTGCAACTTGTCCTTGACAACCAAGAAATGCAATAATATGGTGATAATATATAATGTTAGCACATTCAATAGCATAATTCATCAACATTCATAACAAATATGCCCATGGAATAACAATTCAAATATTTGCAAGATATTAATTGGACGAGAAAAGAGTATTTCTATTCAAATATAATGAGCAAAAGTGAATGAATTACAAACTTCTGTGTCAGCACGGTTCGGAACCGAGAAACTAAGTCCCTTCCAGTTGGACCTCCAACACTTCAATCCTTCACCAAAGGCAAGCTCATATAATAGAGACAATGAGTTTATAAATCAAGTAGGGAAGAGCTTGGGGGCTGAACAATGTGTTCAAACTTAAAAGGACAAAGGGATGCAGACTCAATATGAAGTGAATAATTTCTCCAGAGTAACTTTTCTCTCAAAGTTGAATTCTTCTCCTCTCTTCCATAGCTTGGATATGGCCCATTTATAGCCTTCAAGTGGAACTAAAGGGCTGAGTCATAACATTTTCAGTATATGGAAGGTCAAGGATCATGGATCCCATGATGTGACATGGAAACCCGACACTATTTTTTAATTTTGGGCACAAAACCTGATGTACATGGGTTGTAGTGGTGCAACCTACGTAAATGCATGTTGTATAGTAGTTAGGGCGCTTATATGTGGAAAAATATTGTTTTTAGCTATGGGATTTACAAAAAGAGACTTTAAGTCTACATGGGGAAATGGAAAAAGGCCTTCTGAGAAAATTTGAATAAGGTGAGGAAAATCTCGCTATAATAGATACCCCCTAATGTGTGAGTTTATAGGAGTATCTATGATGGCCAATATACATTATAATCCCCAGTATGGTCGCCAATTGTTTTATGAGGAAAATCTCTCTATGGCTAGGGGTAAACCACAACAGACGAAAATGACTGCAAAAATCAACTCTAATCTCATATATGCTATATAATAAAATATGCTAATGAGAAAAGATAAAGAGCCTACCTTGTCCATACGTTCGATGAAGTCCATCGTTGAGCACTTGACTCAATACAATACACCTGCAACTTGTCCTCAACAACCAAGAAATGCAAGCATATGGTGATATTATATAATGCTAGCACACTCAATAGTATAATCCATCAACATTCATAACAAATATTCCCATGGAATAAAAATTCAAATATTTGCAAGATATTAATTGGACGAGAAAAGAGTATTTCTATTAAAATGTAATCAACATAAGTGAATTAATTACAAACTTTCATGTCAGCACGGTTCAGAACCGAGAAACTAAGTCCCTTCCAGCTGGGCCTCAACCACTTCAATCATCCACCAAAGATAAGCTCATATAAGAGGGACAATGAGGTTCTCAATCAAGTAGGGAAGAGGTTGGGGGATAAACAATGTGTTCAGACTTAAAAGGACAAAGGGATGAAAACACAGTATGAAGTGAATAATTTCTCCAGAGTAACTTTACTCTCAGAGTTGAATTCTTCTCTTGGTTTCCATAGCTCGTATATGGACCATTTATATCCTTTAAGTGGAACTGAAGGGCCGAGTTGGAACATTTCCAATATATGGAAGGTCAAGGATCATGGATCATGTGACGTGACATGGAAACCCGACACTATTTTTTAATTTTTGGCACAAAACCCGATCTACGCGGGTTGTAGTGGTGCAATCTACGTATACGCATGTTGTATAGTAGTTAGGGTGCGTATATGTGGAAAAATATTGTTTTTAGCTCTGGGATTTACAAAAATGGACTTCAAGTCTGCATAATGAAATGGAAAAAGGCCTTCTAAGAAAATTTGCATAAGGTGAGGAAAATCTTGCTATAACACTATATGATCATCGAGCCTTCTTGTTGGAGTCACATTGTTTTTAATTTCCCAACTTCTCTCCCTGATGACAAAGTTGTATTAACAATATCATCAAGAAAATGTATCAAAAAAACATCACATCTCACAATTATGTCTTTCCTGACCGCACTCTCTGATGATGAAGCCACAATCAATGCTCATGTCTTTTGACTTTTCCCGTAACCTTCTCCCTCATGTTGAGATGTCAAAAGAACATTGGCATGCACAAATTTTTGAGAACCAATCATTGCAAATGTGTAAAAATGGACCCCTCTCCCTATTATTTATTATTTAAGGAATCTAAGACTCTTTCGTTAAGTCTCATATACTCCATGCAATTCCTCTTTAATGAATGCATGTTTTTCAAGGAAGACCCCTTTTCTTCATTGGGACAGACAATGGGCACTCCATCCAAATTATTTCAATGCCTACTCTTGAAAAATACTTCAACGATGTCTACCTCTTGGTACACAAGTTATGTATGGTACAACATGGCATCTATTTTCTGCATACATGTTAGAAGGATATTAGTCCTTAAATCTTTCAAGAACCAATCATTGTATAACATATAAAGCGGGCCCCTAACACAATTTTTCACTCTAATACAATCAAACACAACTCTTTACTACACATTATACATGTTATGTGACCTCATTCTATTGACACACATTTTTCAAAGAACATCACTTTGTCGTCAGAGAATGCAACAAGGTTTTCATCTACGTTATCCGTCGGTCTATTCCCGATGACACTACCCAATTTGTATCATTGGGAATTCATGTCATCAGAACACATTGGTTGTCTCCTTTATGTGTTCCATCGCCTCATCCCGATCAATCCTTCTTACGATGTTATCTTAACCCTGTAAGGTTGACCCTCCACATGATGCCCCTTCATATGACAACTTGCCCAGATAAATAAGGTAAAATCATAGGTGACGTGATAAATAGCATGGGATATATGGATAAGATGTCACAGGAACACCTTATCAATTGAATGGGTTACCTACGCCCCTTAGCACATTTCTCGATGATAAACGAATGTTCTAAAAGTAATCGTCGCCGGAAGATTTCAACACCTACAAATGTTTTGAAACAATTGTCCCTATCAATCCTCTCGGCGACGAAATGATCGAAGAATATTTCCACACTATTCTCAACCCCATATCTTCGAGGACATGCCAATAGTAAAAAACATAAACCTTTATTCGAAGAATCAATGGAGGTTGTATGATTCTAACCAAGCCAATGTTGTAACACGCTAAGCATTTATTACATAGGATTAAGGGGAAAATGTAAAATATAAAACTTTTGTTAGACCCTTAATCGACATATTGTTTACCTCTAAGAAACCTTAAAGTGTAAGTGCTCATATTTCTATAGTAGAACAAATTAAAATTGCTCTAAAGCCTCAAGCAGAAAGGTATGTTTACAGTATATTTTGTATTTCATGCTTTATATAACCATTTGTAAGATAAACTAATTTTATTCTATGTAACAAGGTACCTAGGTGACAAGATGTCTTGCATACAGACCAGGAAAGAAAAGAACTTGGAAGTTACTGGGTCAGCACCTATTATCAGCTCATACTTTATCATGGTTATAGACACCAATTTCTTTTACAGGAGAGAACACTACCCAGGGTATCATGAAATCTATCGTATATTTTAGAACAAGAATTATCCATTTGACAACGAAGATATAGATGAATATGGTAATATCAGAAGAAGTAGCATTCGCACTCTGGCAGCTCGCTAGATGCTCTTACCCTACAATGATGTTGCATGGTGATGTTTTACCCACCTCCAGAAAGAGACGACCAACATCGTCAACAATTCCAAAGTTTTAATCACTTCCTTGAAGCCCGAAGACATCAGAATGAGGTATCAAACCCATGAACCTACAATATCATTAAATGAATCCTTTCTGGAGAAGTTCAAGGTAGAGAATTAATACTTCGAAGAACTAATGGAAAATAGGTACGTCGGTGAGTTGAGACAATTTGAGGGAGAAATATATATCCTAGTGCAATACCTAAAGAGACCATATAGGTTGTTGAACACAATGATATGTAGATTATACGGTGAGGAAACCAGCACGCACTTCATAATGGAATGGTTCTCGATGGCATATATGGTTTTGAAGACAGGATAAGTGTTCAATTGGGCAAGCATCCTAGCCTTCAACATTTTTAATAGAGCTAAGGAAGCTACAGGTATGAAAAACCCTGATTTGTATATGTCATCATATCTGATTGATGCAATTTGTTCTACACACCATTTCCTTGCTTTTGAATGGATTTGGACTCCAAGCCACCCTCCAATTCATATATATTTCTTGGAACTGCGGGATGTAAATTTCAAAGAATATTTTTACAACATCTGTGATTATTTCGTAGACCCTCTATACAAGGTGATTTACGAGGTTTTTCCTCACATAATATCCCAAGGGACCATAAAATCCCTAAGAGAGATAGGGGAATAGTAAGTTAAAAAATAGTATACTTATATCAGAGTGTATGGAAGTATCGGGTTGCCACATCTCTTACCCAAGTATGTACCTGGCACATTGTTAGCCAGAGAAATTGCATACTAGAAAGTAGAACGGGGATCACAACATATTTATCAAAGAAAAACAAGAAATATTGGCCAAATTTCCCACTACACATAGAAATACATACTCTGTTAAATAAACCTCACGTGGAGAAGGAAGTCGAGGAGCAGAAGGAAATATTTTTGTGCATAGGGAGCCTAAAGGGGAAAAATCCACACAATGTAATGTATGACCATGTAAGATCGATCAAGCTCACATAACAAGTCATTCATGAAGTGAACTTATCAAAAGATCTCTTCAAAGGGGATTTATTTTTTGAAGAAGTATTACAAATATTGTAGGATGAACCAGCCAAGAAAAATATCCAAAAGGAAGAGGATGAAGAGAGAAATGCAATGAAGGAGCAATTCAAAATGTTGCTACAAAAGGAAAATCAGAAGCTAGAGGCTAAATAAAGAGAGAAAACACATAAAGCTAGAGACATAGAAAAGAAGGCCATAGAAGCAGAAGAAAAATATAAACAAAGGAAAAAGGCAGAGCTAGAAAAGAAGAACACTAATCCAGATGAAACCCTAAAGAAAAATGGTGAAGGGAGTAAAAGGAAAACTGAAAATGAAAACAAAGATAAAGAGGATATGGTGTTGGAAAAGAAGAGAAAGGAAGATGAAGAGAAACTAAGATTAGTTGCTCAAGATGAAGAGAAACGAAAGAAAGAAGAAAAGGAAAAATAGAATGCAACTGAATCACTAGGAAAAGAAAAGAAAAGAGAGGAATTGGAAAAGGACAAAGAATGGGATGAATTGAACAGAGTTGTGGAAAACCCCAGCACCAGTATAATCACCATCCCTATTGAAGAATGCACTCCCCTTTCATCCATCCCAGAAAACCTTTCTTACGCATCTCAAGAGTTGGATGATGGTGTAGTGGTTGTAGTGATTTTAGATGAATATTATTACAACCATATGACTAGATCTATTGGGAGGAAGATAAACAAGAGAAAGATGGGATAAATAACACTCAAGAAAGAATCCTCTAAAAGAACCATTAAATGGAATGCAGACAAATACCCAAAGAAAAATGATATACATACAACATCTACCCTAAATGCATTTATAGGTGCAAATGGCATGTCAATATATGAGATAGGACAACCATCATATGTATATAGAGCCAAGGTAGTTGAGATTGAAGAAAATATGAACACCATCAGAGACATCTTAGCTAGTGAATTAAAAAAATAGGCTAACATGACAGAACAATGGCATAAAGAAGAACTGCAAAAAGAGTTACAGCTCCAGAAAGATAAATTATATGCTAAATCTCAGAAAAGAGGTTGTGTAAATCAGAGATTACATCAAGAAGAGATAGAAACTCTAAATCTTAAAAATTCAGAGGAAATGGAGCAACGCATAACCAAACATGCATAAGAGATGACAAGATTATAAGAAAAATGCTTGGAAGTGAGCATATACAATGAGAAGTTGGAAGACATAGTCCAAAAGTTGCAATAGGATAATCAACTCCTTGAGAAGACCATAGAATAAAATCAAAATGGAGTCATCATCCTACAAATTGTCAAAGAAGAAGCCAAGGATGCCAATGAAGAGTTTGGCAATGCACAAAAGGAATTATTTTATATATTGAATGAAATTAAAAAGAACATATGAGATCAAATTAGGCTCGGTAGTTAGTGCATCACAAAGAATAAATATCAGAAGGCTCAAAATGCCTTTGAAAGAATTACATTTTGGCAAGATGTATATCATGATCCATAAAGTACTCTTTGAGTTTATACTGCTAGATAGAAGATCAAGGACCATATCCTGATACTTGGAAATCTGTCATGAATGATATTAAAATCACTCAAGAAGCAGTCAACAAAGCATGCAAAAGACTATGGAGGGCCTCTGATGACATACTTGAATAGTTTGAGACGGATATATTGGCACACTTAGAAGAAGCAACTTCAACAGAGTTGCAGATAGAAGATGTGGAAACCAAAAGAAATATCAGCAGAAAAACTATTGAAGCAATCGAGGAAGTAAATAAAGAGGTCTTGGAAGAAAATCTCATAAAACCAATCAAACTAACCTCACTAGCCAAAGACTTCATTTAGAGAACATAGCAGAGCCTGAAGGTAGAGGTGACAACCCAACTCTATGAAAGTGAGATAGACTTGGAAAATATGCAGGTGAGTAGAGTGGATGCAATCTTGAAGGACTACAAGCTCTGGAAGGAGTATAGAGACAAGATGCAATAATTCAAGACCTCTTAATCATTGTATATTGTAATGAATTATCTTCATTTTGATCATATGTAATTTTGTAAAGTCCAAGTCTGGAATGTGAAACGAAATGTTATAACTGTCATATGACATAATGACAATTACAAAATGTGAACAACCTTCTCTTATTTTATAAAAGAGAGTGTTGCAACGAAATAGGGACTTTTCCCTTTGTAAATGAAAGACGATATTTTTACTTCAGAAGGAATAAAGAAAAAGAGGCATTTTGGAAGCTTGTGACTTTGGTGAATGTATATGAGACTCTTCTTGATGCATTTATCTTCAGTCTATGTATCACAAAATTATGTTGTGTGAATCACTTCTTCACTTTATTCTTTATGTCTATGTTGTCATATGTTTCCTTATGAGTACATATATGATGTTATGAATGCATTATCTAACTAATTATAAACATGTCTATAGCATTGTTATTATCATTTATCATTGGAATACATTATTTATTTATGATTCTAATGGTATTATCTTTCACTGTACTCATTGTTAATTAGCTTGCTCCTTATCAAAAAAGGATTATAATAGTTTATAGTTGTATTTAAATTAGCAGTAGGTAACATAAGTTAGTTTAGGTTCTGATTTTAATTCATATGAGAATGTTTGGTTCTGATATTCATATTTAGATAATAGTTTAAAGTGGCAACCAGACCCACATACTATTCAAAAATTTCATCCCAAATGAGAGTAGGTCTAATTTGGACATGCCATTAGGCGTTCTCCCTTACCTACGTCATCGGCCATTTTGGACCCTTCAATAGAAAAGGCGCTAGAAGGAGGGCCATCGCACTAAACGGTTGCAAAGAGAATGTTAAACCCTATCGTTCTATTCTGATGACCAACACTGCTCAACATGTTGATTCTCACATTTCCAACCCTGAACAAGCCTTTCATCCTCTATCATACTCTGTAGATACTCCCACTCAATTTTCCACTCATCAAGGCTCTACGCAGTCTGAGACGATAACCCCAACCATTCACATCTATATGAGAGAAGAACTTGAGACAATAATAAATGATTCTTGTGAATGTGTGTTAAATCGACAATGGAGTAGGTAGATCGGTTGACTCGCTATTGACTATTCAATACCCCAAGACCAAAGAATCCCTACGAAGGAAGACTCGTTCTCTCAAAATCCATTCACCCATGAGGAGAACCCAACCGTCGGGACACCCAAATATCACTTATCCCAAGTTGTCCTAGGAGTTCCAGAATCTTTCGTTTTTGAAGTAAAACAATTATTACTTGTCGGTATTGTTGGACCTCCCTTTCCTCTTGAATCCCCACCCAGAACACCAAGGAGTGAGCCTGAAGATAAACCTGAAATAGAAGGAGAAGAGATACAATTAATTACTGTCGATACTCAACCAATGGCTAGAGAAAATCAAAATCCATCGAATAACCAACCATGGTTGGTCCCTGATGTCATCGCAGTACCTGGGCCAGTCCACGACATGCCTAAGCATCATGAGAAATTCTTACCTAAATTTGACCCTAATGGGAAAGATTTAGTCGAAGACCATATTAAGAAGTTCATGCTTGTTGTTGGACTTATGAATGTTCAACATGAAGATGTTGTATGTAGATTATTTCCTTATACATTTGAAAATAGAGCCTCAACCTGGTTCATTTCTCTAGAAAAAACTTCCATCACTAGTTGGAATGCATTTGAAAACACTTGCATTGAGAAGTTTAGGGAACACAAAACTCCAATGACTTTAGTCTTGGACCTTTCAAGAATGAAGATGGAAGTGAAAGAAAAGATCAAATATTTCAATCAACAATTTCTGACTTTAATGAAAAGAATTCCTCAATCCTCCAAGCCTGTTGAATATGTTTCCATTGAATTCTATACTTCAACCCTCCCCATTTCAATGGAAATGTGTAACAACCCAATTTTATTAATTGTTTATCATAGTTTTTAATTTAAATTTAATTAATTATTAAAATAAATTAAATGAGTCTTTATATTATTTTATTATTAAAAGGTAGGTGAAGTAATTAATGGGGGGATAAGGTTGTTGGGGAATTAATGAGGAGGATTTGAGAGAGGAGGATAAGGAAGAGGGGAAGGACTTGGAAGGAGGGTCTTTTTTTGGAGGGGG
>ML809488.1:256846-269094 GCA_009831015.1 Picea engelmannii | reverse complement strand
ACCCCCCTTGGTGGCTAACCAAAACCCATGAATACCAGCTTGCTAAGTTACCCCATCAATCACCCCAACAATGGTCAAGTGGATTAGTGTAAGATCCAAGCAGTCATCCGAAATGAAAGGAACCTAATGCATATATGAGAAGGCTATAACGATCAAATATGACACATACCATGATACCTAGGACCAATTACCTCATGGAGCAAGAGTCCTCTCCGATGCAAGCCCAGGCCGGTAGTGATGGAAGCTGCTACTGCCGACAGGACAAGTCTGGCTGAGAAGAAGAAAAATGGGCCCTCCAGGGCCATACTCAAGTCAATCTCGCTCTCGGTACTCCATGTTTAGGACCATGTGGGCCTCGAGACATGATCTCCTAGTTATCCCTAGATATCGGGGATAACATATACAACAACGTCTTGTTTTAAGAGCAATTGAATGGTGATTTAGGCATTAATTGATGATGTGTTGATTTGTTACATTGAATGCCATGTCATTTCAGTATCTATTGAGGAAGTGATATTATTTGCATTGCTATATTGCTAAACATTGACTTCGTCAATATTTATTGCCATAATTGCTTATTGAAACATCAGATAGTCGTATGAAGTACTGACCCATTGAATTATAGCTTGCATATATTGGTTTGCTGTTGCTTTGTTCCGGGCATGTGTTCTTCTTTGGGGCTTCACTTCATTATTGGCTGTTTAGCTGAGACTATCTGTTTTGGTGGTGACCTGTGAAGGGGAAACTTTATCTTTGCCCTTTTAACTTTTGCCTCTTCAAAACTCCAGGTTACCGGGGACGTCTCCCCTGGGCCTAACCTCCCTAAAGAGAAAGAACTTCCCCATTGTGGTGACATTGGGTGGGATAGGTTCCTGTTACGCCAGTTTGACCTCCATCTTATAGCCATTTGACCTAGCTACAAACTGTGCGATAACACATTGGAAATTTGAGAGAATCTTGAAAAACTAAGAAAAATATTGAAATGGTTTGCCAAAATCCTTTTCAACAATTAATTTTGCTTATTTAGAGTTCTTGGGGAATTATGTTAAACCTTGTTTTCATTTTTTTGCCGGTTCTCGTACTTGCGCAACACGGGGTTGATACCCGACAGCTACCACTATAACCCCAGGTGCATCCACACAGCCCACATGAATATTGCACAGGTTAGTCGCGGTGAGAATCGAACTTGAGACCTCCTTTACAAATTTCCTTCAATATACACGGCACTTGCCAATCCATCTACACCCCTGCGGGCACCTTGTTTTCATTTTATTCATAATCCAACTTTGGGAAAAGTGAATTGGATTGGATGGAAGGCGTTCACAACAAATATCCAACAATAAAAGAACAACCTTGAAAAATTTAGAATGAAATTCTTAAGGATTTTTTAGGAAAAATAAATGAACAATCAAGAAAATTTCTGTTTCTATTAATCCATCATCAAAAAACAATCAACTCTATTATGAGAAAGATAAACGCAACTGAGGAAAAAAATGATGACTCGAAGAAAAGCCCACTCAACCAAATTCAAATAATAATATTCCTCCAATGCCTAAGCAGGATAAAAATAGATTAATAACCAAAAATGAAGATTTAAAAGAAAAAATCACCACCAAAACATCTGCGATAATAAATTAGGATGAAGTATCTTAGTAATTTGAAATTTCACACTGGTCAGTGAATTTTTTTATGCTATTTGCTAAAGAAAAAAGAGAACATGAAAGGATACAAGTAAAAAATGAATAGAATAAACTCTTATCAATCCCTAATAGAATAAAATCTACTTACTTTAAGAACTGTTACCTCTTTGTTAGCCTTTTGTCTGCACATATTGAATCAATGTACTATTTCTTGCACACATTATACCAAAAGGAGAATCAATGGATTTTTTTCCACCTCTGAGAGAAGAAGGCTTTCTATTCCCATCCATAATTTCAAAATTTTTGAAACATCTTTTTTAAATGCCTCATATATTACATTAGGGATCGAGATATATGTACGTCAAGATTGTTACATCCTGGAGCCAAAGAGCAGTCAGAGAAGAGCCCCCTGCTTACATAACCAAGGAGGGCAATCATATCTGCTTTGGCCCTGACTTGAAGATTATATGTTTCTTTCCTAAAAATGGTAGTCCTGGTTGACAACTGCATGGACAAATCTGACATAAATACAGAAACTTCTTCCAAGTTAAAGAAAGTAAACTGTAAGTAACATCGTGAAAAGTTGCCCAACAATGTTGCTGGGCAAATCATGTTCCACACTGTCCTACCTGCCTGCCAAATCATCCATTTATCCTCAAACAAAAACTACTTTTCAATGCAGAGGAGCAGCAAAGATAACAAGATATTTTGCAGCAACCCCAGACCCAAAACATTTTGGCAACTTTACATGTCCACAGAACATGATTAACTGTTTCAAGCTTGCAACAAACCACCTAACTCAGTGCAATGCAATTGATCCTTTATTGCTAAATTGTTACGAAGAACCAACCAAGCAAGTACTTGGGTGTTAAAAGAAGCATGGGATTTTGAAATATCGTGACACCTCTAGAGCCACAGAGTTTCATGATCTTGAACATTTCACTTCCAATTAAGATGATCAGCTATTGAACTAGTTGGTTGGACCTTGTCTCAGCGTTCCTCGGTTCAGTAATCCATAAATGAATTCCTCTAAGATCATCTCTAATCTTTTAAATTGGGCCCCTGGATATGCAAATTGAGCTTGAATAGACAGTCTTTTGGAAATATCTGACATAATGCAGTAAAGGTTCGTTGGTGAACTGTGTGTAGTTGGTGGGAATGATTAGGTGCACTCATGGAGAGCCACATGCCTGCATTCTTGTCCTGCAAAATCACCTCATGTACGAAAACCTTTCTTGATGAGGCCTTTGCATGCAAAGGCAAGAATTGGCCCAAGTTGTCCTTGGTCTGTCGTGACAGTCCAAATTGATGGTGTCGACATATCCCAATTTTTTTTGATAATCCTCATAGTTCTACTACAGCTATGAAATGCCAATTTTTAAGCTTGCCATATATGATAGAAAATGTTTTAACTAGAGATCCTGAAGGCTTTGGCTGTGTTATCGTAGCATTTGTACTTGTGCAAAGCCCCACCACGAGTCCTCAAATCTTGTGTAACTATAGAATATCCTACCACTATCACCTTAATAAGAACTTCCCTCGTTTTAATGATGGAAGAGGTCCACCACAAGGGAGGCTTCCCTGGTGACCTCAAGGGATCAAAGTAGCAAGTATAATAGCCAAGCCTACCGCCCCCTCTCTTGATCATTGAAAGATAAGGTCTAGGTCAAGGTAATAGAAGAGGTATAGATCTGTTTGAGTACCTGTCCGGAACAATAACACTTTATAACACATATATGATTATTTCCATGTTCAAACAAGCAATAAATACCTGTTAAGACACTAGACAATGATAATTGCTAATGGCTGTTGCAAATTTGCAGCAGTATACCAGTCTTATAACAACAATATAAATTTGTAACAGAAGCAATAAAAAGAGCTTAGAATTTCAACAATTAACCATGAAAATTAAGCATTCATCACATAGAACATGATCCAATTGTTTAAGAAAAATTCTGAGTGGGTTAGACCACCTTTGCAAGAGTGTATGCAACAAAATAAAGTATTATCAGGTGGCTGTAACAAACTTTATTAACAACAAGAAGTTATTAGGAAAGTTTGCAAGTGTTAGTGTTAGTAATGTTAGTGGAGAGCTTAAGAGAGTTGAAAGAGAGTGTTTGTTGATCAATTTCACCACAAGAGAGCTATGAAACCAATGCCTTAGGGCTATGGAGTCTTTATAACAGCAAATGCAATAATACTTGAAGATTAAACTAGTAGAAACTAAGAGGTAGGGTTTAAACTCTAAGGTGATAGCACATTAGGACCTTAGGGTTTAAACTTTAAACCTTCAAGAGAAGGATTGCTAGAGTGCAAACACATTTGGGCTCTAGCAACCTTTTCTCCTTTCTTAATGCTTCAACTAGGTCAAAATCAAGTGTCTAGGGCTAAAGTCCTGTTATCGCATAATCTGTACTTGCCCAAAGCCTAAAGGCAAGTAGACCAAGATTGGCGTAACACGAGGGTAATCCTGTCACTGTCACCCCAACATGATACCCTTTTCTATTTAGAAGGAAAGATCTACTCCAAGGGAGACGTCCCTAGACCTAGTGGGTTGATGAAGGGAAAGAAATAGTAAGTAAAACATCCCTTTCTCTAGGTCACTCAAGTCAAGTTTAAGTCTTGAAAGGATGAAGCAAAAGGAATATAAAGTGCACCTACCCCTTACCAATACAACAACAAACGTTAAAGGCAATAACAAGTGATAATAATGCTTCAACAAGACAGTAACCTTGTAAATATATGCTGGCAGTCTGTGTATACAGCTAATGAGAAGTAAATAATAGCAATGAGTAAATAATAACAACTGCAATTTATATCAACAAGAACACACTTGTGTAGACAACGTGAACATGTATTAAAAAGCATCAATGATATTGCTTTGTCTTGTGTGAGTTCTCTAAATGTATCAACCAACAATTGAATTTAAATAGGCTGCCAATGATAACTGTAACAACAATAGAGATAAGTTATGAAAGTTGTAATTGAGCTTCATAAATGAACTTTGTATAGGCAATTAAACACACACTTTAACATTTATTGATAGTGCCTTGCCTTCATACAATTTCTGGGTTAGTTTAGGATGTTTAATAAGGATGATATAAGCTGCAAATGATGATATAAGGAGGGTATCATGCAGAAAATTTGATTTTGAAGTTTGATGATCTTTGTCAAAGAAGTGAGGAAAGAAGATTAGTGCCTTCTTAGGGTAATGGAGTCTAGGCCGGCGGCTTCTTCTAAATGCTGATAAAAATGATTTTACACACAATCCAAGAGGGAAAAAAGACCTAGGAGGAGTAGTACCTTAAGTCTTCCTAGGTTTTGACCTCAAGAAAGGTGGAGGCTAGGGTGTAGGCACTTCTAGGCCCTAGCGTCTCATTCTCCTTGGATGTTTGGTGGATGAAAAGTGTTATGCACAATAACTAGATGTAAACCTCTAGAGAGCTAGCATTTTAGGGCCTGAGGGTTTCACTAGTTACTAGACCAATTTGATGAAGCTTGGCAAATGAAAAAGTAAGAAAGTATTACCTTAAGTTTCTTACTTCAAGCATTAATTAAAACATGCAATTTTATAATCTTTAATGAGCAAGCAAACCATTACCATAACCATTAACAATGACAAAGTAAAAATCTACTTACTTGCACCAAGAATAATCATGTAAAACCATGGAAGATTGCCACAAAACTTCATAAAATTCGTCCAAGTGCCAAAAACAAACCTTAAAAGAGTAGCACCTTCCTCATTTCAGCCAATAACCCTTAGTAGGGCGCAAATTTTAGACCCCCACTCTCCCAAGTGAGAGTTGTGATGAAAAATGTACTTTTTGTTTATTTATACCAAGGAAGGCCCAAAATTAATTTAAATTCAAAACTGCTGGGCTGACTTGGCCAATTTGTTACAAAAATTAAATTAATTTGCATCTAAGAATCCCTCCAAGGGTGACGTCATGCCCCTCTAGGGTGACGTTGGGCCTCAAGTGTAGAATGTTGGGCAAGGGAGATGAAACACTGGGCCTGCAAAGCCTAAAATCTTTCCCACACGTGCCAATAGCCTCATGAATGCCTCCAAAGTGACAACCCTAGCTCATGGGTGACGTCTAGGGCTACAAAGATGACGTCCAAGGCCTCCAAAGGCCAACGTTCAAGTGGGAGGAGCATGAAACCCTGGGTCTAGGTCTACCAAAGTGCCTCCAAAGGCAACGTCCTTCTTTCTCTTGGTGCAATTCTTCAATCTTTGTCTTGCCCCCTGGCGGGGGTCTCAACATCCATTGGTGGGCTTTTAAACCTCATGAAGGTCCGAACTGGTCATTCCCTCATGCACACCTGTTCATTGGGCAAGGTCCTACAGAGATAACAAATACGCCCTCCACAGGTCCATAAGTCACAAGGGTCATAGCATGTAAATCACATCTAATAATTAAATCACTTGAACATGTGCATCAAACCCCCCTAACCCCAAACAAATGCTCAGAGACATTATGCAATTTGACAAGTTTAGGTTTGGAGAGGGTCTCAGGGTGTCCTATTGGGCTAATCCCCCTTAAGTCTGGGCTGTTTCCCATGTGGAGTCTGGTCCAATTCATGCAAGTGTATGAGGTGGCATGGGGTAAATATTTGGGCATGGGGTGTAGGTGATAACATGGAAATGTAGAGTCTTACCTGTGAGTGCCTTTATGGAGGGTGAGCTGCACCTTGTCATGGATGCAATTGTTTCCTAGCCCATTCATTGCCATTTATTTTTAGCTTTCTTTCTTTTGATCTTTGCTCTTGTGCTACAAGGGAATAGATGAGGGCCACTGTCCTAGCTTGGTGACCATAGGTGACAGTGTCATCCACAAATCAGTTCACGGAAATGAGAAGGTTGGCTCGTGATGAGACCCCCTTTTTCTTGGCTACGCAACCAAGAGCCATGACCCTGACTTGGTGACGAGATAGGTGGTAATGTCATATTGCTACATGTCCATGGTCATAATAGGTCGGCTCATGATGAGACCTCCTATCCATTAACTAATACCTTGAGTGTTCATGTTATCTTGTGGGTCCCCTTCTTTTACTGAGAAAACTTTCACTGCTTTATTGGGGATCCCTGGGCGAAGCATCTCGAAGGTTTCAAAATTGACTTTTAACTCTTGCCAGCTACTTTTACCCTCCGGGCCTTTAGCCCCTTCTTCCCATGAGGTAAGGTACAACCCTTCCTAGTGTAGCCAATCCCAATGCCCAAAAGATGGGGAGATGGAAGGAATAAAGATGGAAAGTGGTAAGTATGGAAGGAACGAAGAATGACTCTTCAAAGATCCATCCAGTAGCAACCCATCCTAAAGGGAAATCAACTTACTAGGGCACTGTGTCACCCTGCCAGGTTTAAACAACGTAAAGAGCATAATTTCCAAGCAAACGTCATGAAATGAAGAAGGATTCAATACAACATGTTCAAGTGCTTCAAATATCCGAGTGATACATACCATGATAGCCAGACTCATTACCTCATGGAGCAAGACCCACTGCCACTTTAGGACCAGGCTAGTGTGATGGACGTTGCTGCTGGCGATATGTGGACTGTACTTGAAGAAAAGAGAGGCCTTCCGGGGCTATGCTTAGGTCGTCTGACTCTCGGCACTCCATGTCGGGAACCTGTGGGCCTCGAGACATGATCTCCTTAGTTATCCCTAGGCTAGGGGATAACAAGTCCTAAAGTGCTAGCACTTTAGGGCTTTAGGATGCTAACCCTAGCAAGAAGGCTTCACCAATTTCACTTTAGGGCTTTAGGATGCTAACCCTAGCAAGAAGGCTTCACCAATTTTGAACAAGAATAACCTTGTGAGAGGAGGAAGCACTTATGCTCCTCTCTTAGGGTTTTACCAAACAAGACACCTAGCTTAAAGTAGCAAGATTCACCATGAAACATAACAACATAAAGATAAATTGCAGAAAATTCACTTACTTTAGCCAAGATACCATGAGACAAAACCCTAATTGCAGAAATTCCTCTTCAAAAATCAGCAAAACATCCTGTTATCCACCAAGTTGCACTATGATGAACTTGCAGTTGAGCTGCCAAAGATTGAACATTCACATGTTCAAATTCAGAGTTCAGAAGTCCAACCGATCAAATTTGACCACCTTTTTTTTTTTCCGCATTTCCAACCCCTACGGGGCATTGTAATAAGATGAATTAGTATGATAAAATTGTAAAAGGCTGAGCCTCCTGAGAGTTAGACATGAGTGCATTACTCTAGAGTGGTTTTTTTTACTTGTTAATTATATTTTGCTTTTCAACAATTTATAATTAGCGAGTTTTTTCACTCAATTCCTCCAAAGCTGGAGTATGTAACTCATGATTAGGTCTTAGCTTGGTCTTTTAAGCCTAGTGTCTAATGTATGTTACCATACTAATCATTCTCCTAGAGTCTCATGGAAATGCGCTAAGTCCCCCATAGGTTTTTTTTTTAAGTTTTGAGTCAATAAAAAATTTCCCGTAAAACAAGATTTTTTAATTGTAATTTAGTCATGTATTAAGAAAGTGGTACTAGGAGGCTTTAGATGCTTTGGGGGTATTCATTTTTGGACCTAGAGTACCCTCTTTACCTAAGTATCCACTTTTGTGAGTAAAATTAGTGATTTTAATCACTAAAAAATTAATTTTGTTCACAAAAGTAAAAAAAGACATAAAAAATCAGGAAAAATCAGCAATGCTATTTTTTAGCAAACTTGCTGGAAACATGTTTTGACATGTTTTGAGTTAACTAAGCCTCACTAAGGCTTGTTGGCATCCAAAGGCGACTTGATTGGTTGAATGATTGAGTTGAGTGGCAGCCCACTTAAGTAAAGGTGAGTTGGAAAAGGGAAGTGCACCCCTCTTGAGGAGAGGTGGTGCATTCTAAGAGAGGGCTGCCCACCTCTTGAGAGGTGGCGCCCCTCTTGCCTTCTCTACTCTCACATGTGGCGAATTTAGAGTGTGGGGAGAGGTGGTAGCCATCTCCCTCACACTTGGTTCCTTTCTCCTACACTTGGTGTGCCCTCCCTCTCCACTTGGTGCACTCTCCTTTCTTGGCTTCTCATCCCTTTGGCTATAAAATCAAGCTTTCACCCTCTTGTACAAGATAGTTGGAGTTTTGGTAATTTGCTTGTTGGTTGTATTGTAATATATCATTCTCATTGGAATAAAAAGGCTTTGGAGGCTACTACATGGTGTAAAGCATTGCTGTGTGGATCTTCTATGTTCAAATTTGTATGAGGTATATGCTTTCTTATGAAATTTTTGCATTTGTTGGTAAATCTTGGCCTTGGAAGGGGAGCTATCTCCCAATATGATAGAAATTGAAAATCTTGCTTGCTTGATATTTCTATTGATTCATGTATGTTAGCTAGTTTCAATTGCATGCTTATTTAGCTTAATATTCATGCTTTCATGCTCCTATATTATGTGACACCATTATATTTAACCCTTTTTTGCAAGAAGTTCTAAGTTGTGTAGGATAACTCACTTGAAGGATAGGTTGAGCAAGTTAGCATCTTCCTCTTCTTCAAGATTGTGGTGAACAACATAGTCCCTCAGTTTTCCACCAAAGGAAGGAACCCCATTACCCAAAGCTTTTCAAGGGATCAAGCATTTTCACTCACTCTTTCTCTCATAATTCTAAATTTACTTTTGGCTACTTTATTCTACATTCTAGATCTATCATATTGTAATCTAAATTCATAAGTAGATCTGTTTTGTAGGATTATATGTTTAGATCTTAGCTACTTGCAATTTTTTTATCTTTACAAGCAAGATCTAGCGTAGGAAAGTCTCTTTTTGCAATTTCATTTCTAGTAAAATCTAAAGGAAATAAAAGAGATCTTTTATTTTGTACTTAACTTTCATATTTAGCAAGTACAAGTGCTTTTAATTTGTTGCTCTCTAAAAGTAGTCAAAGATCCTAAGGAAGCAAGATTTCTAGCTTGTTTTCCTTAGTTCCTTTTGCTAGTTTTTTAAAACTTTTAACTTAAGAATTTTTTTGGGTTTTCATACTAACATCCAAAGACACTCTTAAAGTGTTTTTGGACATCTTTTCCATTTGTTTGCTTGCTGTTTTGTGCAGGTTTGCGAATAAACAAGGGGAAAGTCTGCCCAATTTTGGCGGATTAAGAGCTTTTGGGACCCCCATAAGTACCTTATACCTTTTTAAATCATTGTGAAACTTTGTAAACTTCATTGATCCAGTTCTATAAGGATCCAAAGTCTCCCAAAGAGAGACCATTGGGCAATAAAAGCAATAAAAGAGTGGGCTACACAGTGCCCCATTTTCGTTTCCCCCTAGGGGGGTGGTGTCTTGTGGTGTGGTTGTGTGATTTGGTCGATTTCTTTCATTTTATTTGCTAATCATCATCTAAGGAAAGATAAAATAAATACAACAACAATAATTACACTTAGTTTAGTTTTCATTTTGGAAAGTAAATTTTTAATTGCTAGATTAGATTTCATTTTTGCAATTTTACCCTTTTTTGGGAAAATAAACCAGTGCTCTCAGCTCCTCTGAAAAGAGGCTGGACAATGTGGACTTAGTAATTAGAGAAACATTTACTTTTATGTTATTTCAATTTCTTCCAAATAAACCCGTCCCCTCAGCGCCTTTGAAAAGAGGCCGGTCAGTGTAGACTTAGTTTAATTAGAAAACATTTACTTTATTGCAATTTTTTTTTTGTTGGCAAATAAACTCATCCCCTCAACTCCCCGGTGTATGTTCCTGACCCTTCCAGTACGAGCTTAGTCTCGATCTTTGGAAGTAAGTTCCACGCAAAACTGGGGCTGGTCAGTGCATATTTAGCTTAATTAGGACAATCTTTAAGAACTATTGCTTGTGTGGAAACACAAGAGAGTTTGTGTAAGAAATCTGGCGAGAACTTTAAGATCTAGGTTCTCCCTGTTGGATCTCCCACATCTCTTGAGCTTGTGTGCAAAATTAGAGGGATACTCTCCTTGTTGGATATTCGACAAGCTCAACTTCCACTCTAAGGAATAGCCTCTTAGAGGCCACATTTAGATTAGTTTTATTTTTATGCAATAAAGCCATTTCTAAACATTAATCAACTCTAAAATTTACAAGGACAATTTCACAGGGCGATCTACATATTCAACAACATTACACTTTTCACAATTATTGGCACTGGTCACGTTTCTTTATACTCAAAGCCATTTGCTTCAAGTACATTTATTTCTTAAGCATTGCCATTTTATCTTGAAGTATTTCTTTTGCTTATGGTTATTTACTTGCATGTATCAATAGTCATCTGAACATCCTTTTATGCAAGTATCTCTTTATTTAAGATCTCTTTTATAAGCAATTGCGGTGAATGAATGATATATGCTCTTAGTATAGATTTATCTTTTGTGTATTGTTCTTTGCAATAAACTCCTAGAATACTAGTTTTGCTTAGATTTATTTTTCAAGCCTTAGTATATTTTCTTTAGGGACTACCCCCCTTGGCTTCACTAGGAATTGGCCTAGATGAAGGAGTTGAGGATCAAGTGATAACACCTTGACTCGAGACTTTCCCCCAAGGACACACCAAGTGGATTGAAGATTTCTTCCATGTTCCCAAGGTGTGTATAGAGGCGGCAACACATCCACAACTTGATTCTCCACGCATAGCACATAAGTAAAGAAGAACAAGATAGCCTAAGAGGGTGCAAATTTCAGACTTGTTCTCTCGCAAAGTTGAGAAGTGATGATCATAAATGAAATGTGAGGGTGGCCTATTTATATGAGGCCACCCTAAACCAATTTGTCCACATAATTTGTCAACAACATAAAGTGTATGGGGCCGACCCGTTAATTTTTCTCTACATAATGCCAAAATGAAATATGCATCAAATAAAACCCTAAAAAGGGTGATGTCATGCTCCGAGTGTGTGACGTCAAGCTCAAAGGGGGGTGATGTCATGCTCTCAAGGTGAAACGTTGGGCCTCCAAAGGCCATGTGGCATCCTCCAAGGTGAGAGAGTGTGAAATGAGGTATGCTCTCACCCCCAAGCCATTCAAATCATGCAGAATCACACCGTCCATCAAACCCTATCCCAAATGGTGACGTCAAGGGCTAGATGGTGACATCATAGGCCTCTAGAGGCGACGTCCAAGTGTAAGGTGTTGATTAAGGTTGGTTGTCATTGATGTCAACCCTTGAAGAAAGCCCTGTAGCACAAAGGCTTGGGTAATGGACCCAATATTGTTTGATGTAAATATGACTCATTATCGTTTTGTCATGGTTGATAAGAAGTAAATATGGATGAACTCCAAAGTGGTCCCCTTATGGTGAAAGCCCTCACGGGAAGACGCTTTGTGGAGTAAGAGAATCCATGCTTAATTGTGGAATAATGAGATGAAGGAAAGTGATTTTGTCAGGGAAAATATCCTAGATGGATAGTGCTTGTCATTTCATTTTCGGTGGTATGTGGAACGTCACATAATTCCTCACGGTTAGAGAGTTATGGCCATGAGAAGTTGGAGACCCCGGGTTTGGGTAATGAACCCAAGTTTGTTTGATGGGTAACGGTATGAGTTATGATATATTTTTAGATAATACTATTCTATATGGATAGTACATGTCATGCCATTTCTGGTGGTATGT
>ML809488.1:204366-224075 GCA_009831015.1 Picea engelmannii | reverse complement strand
TTTTGCAGAAAAATACTTACAATTCATGAAGAAATAACCATGCAAACCCTCGTTGTAACACCTTCCTTCAAGAGAAACACCATAGAATGCCAAAAAGTCTTCCTTCAACAAGTGCGCCTCACTAAATCAGCCAAATACCCAAGATAGGGCGCAAATTTCAGACGGAGTGAATGAGTTGTGATGAAAAATGAAGGAGAAAATCCTCCATTTATACAATATCATGACCTAATTTTACTTTTTAGGTCATGTAAAAGGCCGACAAGGCCAAAATACCAAAATCATATTGTTTTACATTAAAATGTTAAATTAAATCCTAAATCAAGCTGAAAAGAGAGTAAAAGCCCCTCCAAGAGAGACTTTAGCCCCTTGTAGGGCAGATGGGGCGTCCTGGAGCAAAACGTTAGCCCTCATTGGGCTTCTCCAACCTGCCACACGTGCCACTGCTGCCTAATCTGCCTCCAAAAGTGTCCATGATGCTGGGTGACATCATGGTCAAGGTGGTGATGTCCTAGGCCTCCCACGGCCAACGTTCCACTGAGAAAGGGTCATCCCCCCTAGGTCAAGCTCTACCGGGGTGCCTCTGGTGGAACGTCCTCTTCTCCTTTGGTGTAAAGCTCCAGATCCATCTCTATCCTGTATCTCCCCCTGATGGGGTCTCAGCATCCACCTGATGGGCTCTTCAGCCCCATGGAGGTCCGAACTGGTCATCTCCCCATGTGTACCGGTCCAAGATGGTACTTGTCCGTCGGGCATGGTCCTGCACATCAAAAGCTATGCCCTCCATGGGCTCATCAGTCACAGGGATCATAGCAATGTCAATCACATTTCATCATCAATATTAATAAACATATGCATAAAACTTCTAATAGATCAATCAATAGCTCAAAGACGTTACACAAATCTGCAATACAAGTCCTGGAAAAGGGCAAGACATCCTATTGGGCTACTATCCATTGAATAAGGGAAGTTTCCCGGAAGAGACCTCTTCCAAACCATGTAAGTTGATGAATTGGTCAAGGGATGTCCAAGCAGGTGGGTGCAACGAAGGTCAAGGGTGCAAGATGTTATCTGTGGGTGCCTTTGTAGAAGGCGAGCTGTACCTGTCATGGATGCAATTCTTTCCAAGGCCATTCATGCCTTTTATTCTTTCTGTTATTTCATTTTTTATTGCTTTTTTCTTTCTTTTTTGCTCAAGAGATAATCAGGGGACACTGTCCTGGCGTGGTGACCAGTGGCGACAGCGTTACCCACAAGTACTTTCACAGAAATGAGAAGGCTGGCTCGTGATGAGACCCCCTTTCCCTTGGCCATGCAACCAAAGGTCACTACCCTGGCGTGGTAACCAGCTGATGGCAATGCCATATTGCTAGGTACCCATGGACCTAATAGGATGGCTTGTGATGAGACCCCTTATCCTCTGGTTAGGTCTTGTTTTATTATTTTTTTAGGGTCCCTCTTGTTTCTTGTTGAGAAGCCTTTTATTGCTTTCTCGAGGATCCCTGGGCGAAGCATCTCGAGGTTTTATTCTTAGGCTTTTATCTTTTACCAGCTTGCTTTTACCTTTTGGGCCTTTAGCCCCTTCTTCCCACTAGATAAGGTGCAACCCTAGAAAAGGTCAACCCAGTGCCTGGACAAGTGGAATAGGACAGGTGAGCAGGAAACAAGATGGAAAAGTGAAACTGTGAAGGGAGCGAACGATGGATTCTCAGAGACAACCCCAGTGGCTAACCAAAACCAACAGACACAGGCTTACTAAGACACCTTGTCAATCCCCAAAACATGGTCAAGTGGGCAAGTGTAAGATCCATGCAGTTGTTAGAAATAAAAGGAATCAGATGCATACATTCAATGGTTTTGATGATGAAATTGACACATACCATGATACCTGAACTAATTACCTCATGAAGCAAGAACCCTCTTTTACACAAAACCAAGTCGATGGTGGTGGAGGCTGCTGCTGCTGATAGGATAAAGAGGCTGGAAGAGAGAAAAGGTGGGCCCTCCAGGGCCATGATGAAGTCAATCCTGCTCTTGGTACTCCATGTCTAGGACCTGTGGGCCTCGAGACATGATCTCCTAGTTATCCCTGAAAGTGGGGGATAACAGTCACCACCCAGGGAAAAGGGGTAATATTGGGTGGCCTCCCAAGGGTAACGTTTCTCTCCCGACCATACTTAACACTTTCCATCCTGGATCCTCTCATATTATACTAAACTTTGACTATGGTCCATTCTCTCATGAGAAGAGGGGCTGAAGGCCCAGAGGTTGTTTCGCAGTTGCTATAAAAGAATAAGAAAATGATGCTAGAAAAGAAAGTGAACATAGCAAAGTAGGACCACCATAAGCTAGTCCAACTTGAGCTCTACTCTTTCAGTGCTTGTCTCTGTCCCAAAAAAGTAATACTATAGCCTGAAACCCTATATAAAAGGGAACCCACAAATTTGCAAATATAAATGAAAGCATGGACTAGAAAAAGGCAAAAAGGGGTTTGGAAAAAGGTGGCACACAAATATGGGGTAACTCAAGAGCAAGCGCACCCTCCACAAAGGCACTCATAGAGATGGATTAACACCATAAGCCATGAAGTAAGCCCTGAACCATATCACTTTCACACTTACTCTTGGTGGGTTTTTACTTTCCCTTGTCACTCTCGGGATTTATCCCTCTACCTGAGTTATTTTATTTCCTGCCTAGGTGGCACACCTAATAGGGTTGGATGAAGGCCCTCCCATACTTAAACTTGGTAACTCACATGGGGTCCTGGGCTGGTGTGATGCTTGAAGGGGATATTGAGGTGAATTATCTTACATGGCTTATATCTTAAGTTCCACCTTACTTTGTATGTTTTAAGGACTAATGTTTCTTATGAACTTTGGCTAACCATGTTTTATACTTTGGCTTGTTTTGGATGCCACTAACATGGTTCTCGAGGGATGTCCTGGGCTTGTACCCAGGACGTTGCACCTTTGTTGTAGGACTTTGGCACGTGTGATGGAGAGCAGTGGGTCATCCAGTGACTCACCACCCTCAGACAATGGCTCTCACATTCTCAGAACCTTGGGCGATGAACATATGGGCTTGGTTTGAACAGTTCTAGTCATTTTGCCACACATATGGGCTAGAAGCCCATAGGCTGGGAAGAGCACCCCAGGGTTTTTGTGCACAGAGGGTACAAGATGTTGTAGTAGCAGGTGTTTTGACATCACTTGGAGACTGGATTGCAACCCTCTCAACCTTGGACGTGGCCTTCGGAGGCCCAACGTTTGCCTTTGGAGGCATGACGTCACCCTCTCCTAGCTTGATGTCACCCTTTTTAGGGTTTTATGATGTATATTTGCATTTTAGCATTATGTTAGAGGAAAATTAAGGGGTCGACCCCACTTATTTTATGTTGTTGACAAATTATGTGGACAAATTATGTTAGGGTTGCCTCGTATAAAAAAGGAAAACCCTATTTTCATTTTATGATCATCGCTTCTCACCATTTGTGACAGTACTTCTGAAATTTTTGCCCTCTAAGGGTTACTAGCTCTTCTTCTCTTATGCACTGTGCTTGGAAGGTCACTTGTGGATGGTTTTTGCTGATTGTGGATGGGACTTTATGCAATTAGGGTTTTATCTCATGGTTTCTTGGATGAACATTTTTTTGCAAATTATTCTTATGCTATTAATGTTTCATGGTAAATTTACTATTTTATGCTAGACGTCTTGCTTGGTGAAACCCTAAGTGAGGAACATAAGTGCTTCTTCCTCTCACAAGGTGATTTTTGTCCAAAATTTGTGAAAGTATCCTTGCTAGGGTTAGAACCCTAAAGCACTAAAGCGCTAGCACTTTAGGATTTTAGCCCTAGACTTTTGATCTTTGACCTAATTGAAGCCACAAGAAAGGAGGAATGATTTCTAGGGCCCAAATGTTCTTGCACCCTAGAAATCCTTCTCCTCAAGATTCAAAACCTAAGGCCCCAAATGTGCTTGCACCTTAGGGCTTGAATCCTACCTCTTGGTTGCAATTGGATCAAGCTTCAAGCTTAGTTGTATTTGCTGTTATAAGACTCCATAATCCTAAAAGGCACTAGTCTCAAAGCATTCTCATGGTGAATTGATTGATGCAATCATTCTCTCAACTCTTTCAAGCTTTCTAAGTTTCTACTAACTTTACTAACACTAACATTGGCAAACTCATTGGATAATTTGCTGCTGTTACAAAAGTTTGCTACAACCATCTGATAACATTCTAATTTGCTGCATATACTCTTGTAAAGGTGGCCTAACTTATAACAACAAATACAACTAATCTTGAAGCTTGATCTAATTGCAACCATAAAGACTCCATAACCCTAAAAGGCACTAGTCTCAAAGCATTCTCATGGTGAATTGATTGATGCACTCATTCTCTGAACTCTTTCAAGCTTTCTACTAACTTTACTAACACTAATATTGGCAAACTCATTGGATAATTTGCTGCTGTTACAAAAGTTTGCTACAACCATTTGATAACACTTTAATTTGTTACATATACTCTTGTAAAGGTGGCCTAACTGATTCAGAAATTGCATCTAACAATTGGATAATGTTCTAGTGGATAAACACTAAGTTTCATGGTGAATTGTTGCATTTCTGAACAATAATTGTTGCTGCTGTTACAAATCATTTACTGCTGTGATATAATTGTTTATTGCTGTAAATTTGTATCATCCATTGCAACATATCTTGTCTACTGTCATAAGAGGTTGTTCTTTCATAATTTAGCTTGGAAATTGTAATATATATGTTGCAAAGTGTTCTTGTTCTGGGCAGGTACTCAAACAACCTCACACCTCTTATCTTTCCTTGACCTAGTCCAATCTTTCGGTGATCAAGAGAGGTGGTGGTAGGCTTGGCTACAATACTTGCTATTTGATCCCTTGAGGTCACTAGGGAAGCCTCCCTTGTGGTGGACCTCTTCCATCACTAAAATGAGGGAAGTTCTTACTAAGGTGACAGTGGTAGGATCCTCCATAGTTACGCAAGATTTGGGAGTCTTGTGTTGGGCTTTGCACAGGTACAAATCCCACGATAACACCTTCATCTGCTCACAAATGAATGCTCCATCAGCTTCCTTGGTCAACGATGCTATTAATGCTGCAAAGGTATTGGAACAATGGGCACTTGTGCCTTCGGATAATCAGATCCAAAGCGGAACCCTAGATCAGAAAAAGCCTAAGTCCTCAAACTCCAAGTAATCTTGGAAAGCATTCTTGGAGCTCTCTCTTCCTCCAACACTAGATGCATTGTTTTTGATGTTCGAAGTTCTGAAGCATAGCATATTTTCATAATGTTCAAATTCTTTGTAGAGCCTAGAAAGATGCCATCCTGTAGGCTGTGCGTAAAATCGTTCATTGTACTTTGTTGAATGCTTCTTCTATGTGCCAAAGATCTTGTATGGTTTCTTGAGGAAGATTATGAATAGTACAGTTCAGTATGAATTACAAATCCATATTTAGTTGCCAATGATAACATGATTTCAGTTCTCCAGTGTTGTAATTTTAGGTTCTTTTTCCATGTTCCAGCTTTTTGTTTTTTATTCATGCATCGATCACTCTCCCAGGAATGTATTTGAAAATATTAGACATTGAAGGCATGTATTAATTTCTTGTAACTTTATGGGTTGCTTGTACATTTCATATAGATGAATCATGAGACATAGCGAGAAATAACTGTATTGACAAGTGTTGCATAGAGACCAGGGAGAGTTCTTGAAATTTATTCAATGAAGGATAATTTATGTTTATGCTTCTTTTTAGTGTTAGTGCAGGCAGCATATTCAGTGCAATTATTCTACTGAGAGCAGCAGTGGGCTAGATTATTCATCTTCTCCAATAGATGTTGTGGCTGATGTCAAGACAGAAAAGGTGGGTAGTGACAAGGAAAATATAATTCCACGTTGGACTATCTTGTGGGTTTTTTTTTCAAGGCCAGCAGCATAATATCACAATAAAATCTGTTGCAGATAATAGTTTTGGGAGGCAGTGGTTTTGTTGGTTCGGCTATCTGTAAGGCAGCAGTTGCAAGGGGCATTGAAGCTGTCAGCCTGAGCAGGTATATCTAGAATGGATTCTTTACTTATTTTGATTGTATCCATCTCTGTTGATGTCCTGTACTCTATTTGTGATTTTAATGTTTTCATCTCCATGGAATCAAAGTGGAAACGTTAATTTACTTGTAAAGGTTGTTTCATTTTACATATCATTGTCAATGTCTCTATGTGGTAAAAGAGATGCTATGAAGTAGGAAGAGACAGTGAACACAATATTGTAGCAAGGCCTAGTTGAAATGCCTGTGTTAACATAATGTCAAAAGAGCTCTAATGAAGAAAATCATGAAACTATTCATTGCCAATGCAGGTTAGGGCGACCTACATACATAGATTCGTGGGTAGATCAAGTTACATGGGTGGCAGGCATGCTTTCTATACTTATTATCAGCATTTTGTAGATTTGGAATTTCCAATCTTCTTATTTTCACATCTGCATGCAGAAAATGCTATCTTTTTCCAGATAACCTTTTACTTGTTAGTTTAAGTTCTCTTTATTAAGTAGTGAAATATGTTGCCTATAGCTGAATGATTTGTTGTCTGGCCAGTAACCACAAATATAAATGTTCTTTCCCTGCCTTGTCTTCTACAGTTTACTTTGAAATTGATGTTTCTGCCTTTTTTAGGCTGAAGTTAAAACATGAATATATGATTCCATCTTTATGAAAGTACTTAGCCTCTATGGGTTATGTATTATGTATGTCAGTTAATCTCATGAAAATGGACAAAAGGAGAGAGGTCTGAATTTTTTTGTTTATCAACAAGTTAGTTATGAAAAATAATAGAAAAACAAAAAGGTGCATAATTAATGACATCCTCTACTTTAATGATGATTATCAGAGATTTATACGATGAATGGGGTTTTTAAAGTGTCAATAATTAGTGTGATTACCCTAAAACCTGCAGCAAAAGTGCCGGTTGAAACTTTATAGCAATTTGTGGTGCAGAATAGGTAAACCACATGAGGGTTAGTTACAAATCCATCTGGAATTATATCTTAGTAAAGAAGGCAGGTTGTTTATGTTATCCATAAGCTCTTTTTCTTGCTAAATTGATTACACTAAATCTACTTTCTATTTTGAAGCAAATCAATACGATGATCCTGTTAACCCCTAGATTTTCACCCTTGAAAATCTTGAGGGTTAAGAGCCAACATGCACTATTTTGGTTGGCATTCTGAGATTCTCCCAGAGTTTAGCACTTGTGTTGAGTCAGAGGTTGGTTCCCATCAGAGACAGATACATGATCGATACATGGTTGTTTTGTTTCAGAGTTAGAGCTAGCTTGGTTTCCTATGCATTTGAGAGAGATGTTTACATACAACAGGTGTCCCTACTTTTTAGGAGACATGGTTTGAGAGACTCACTTGACAGTTGGAGTAGTTTTCAACATACAGGGTTGGTCCTTGCATGATTCTGAGCCTGATGGACCTTTTTCGGGTGACATGCAAGAACTTTCTATTTTTAGCAGGTTGAGCTCCAGGCCCCAGATTCAAATTCTGAGCACATAGTATGGATCCTTGAGACATTCTGAGTCTTTTGTACTTTTTGTGGGATGATTTGTCACAAATTTCTATTTGTAGTAGGTTGAGCACTAGGGTTCGCATATCAATTTTGATTGTGGATTCGAAATCCTTCCGTAAAATCGAATCTGATGAGTATGATATCATTGACATGCGAGGAGATTCTATTTTTAGCAGTGCCTATTTTTAGACAGTTGACATGTGGTGTTGTTCTCCTAGTCATCCTGAGCATTTTTGACAATTTCCTAAAATTTAGGAGTCAAACCCTATTTTTAGTAGATTCTATAAATAGCAGGGGTGACGGTCTCTAGAAGTGACAAGTGGCAAACTTAGATTTCGACATGTGGCAGAGTTTCAATGTGATATGGCATCTACATGGCATCAAGTAGAGGGGAGCATTTTCCAAGGCAAAGGAAATGAAGTCAAAGAAGAATTAGATAAAGTGAAAATGAGGCGCATTGGATGAGGTGGCACTTCCAGGGAGATGATTTAGCCAATTAAGGTTAACTTTTCTCACTAACGTTTTCTCACTTAACATATCTTCACTTTCCATGCATTAATTTCCCAAAATTCCCCTTGAATTGCTTTTAAACGCTAATTTCCTAAAATTTAGGAAAATTCCTAAAACATAGGGCAAATTCCTCTTCCTTGGCTAGCACATGCATAATTGGCGTGTGTTGACGTGTTTTAGTTAACTAAACACTCAACTCACTCTTACCTTCATTTAACTTATCCTTTCCCTCACTTAACTCACTTTATCCCTCACTTCACTCACCATTATCTCAATTTCCATGCATTAAATCCCTCTTATCCTCACACATGCGCCACTCCTTCACTTAACTATCCCTCACACTCTCACACGTGTGATCCTTTAACTCACCATGCGCATACACTCTCACTCATAACTCACCCATGTGCATTACTCACTCACACTTATTCCCTCATGCACATTAATTCCTAAATTACTCATTCACACGCCCTCATCTTCTCCTCTTGGGAAGTGCATCTTACTCTCTATATAATGGAGAGGTTTAATTCTTGTTGGTATTTGATTTAATTCTTGCAATTGATTAAGTAGTTCATTACTATTCATTGTGATTTATCTATCTTTTGAGTAGTTGTCTTATTCTATTTGTTTCTATTTCTCTTGTGCTAACCTTGCAGGATCCCTCCAAGCTAAAAGCTATCTTTTTCCCCCACATCTTGGGTGGAATTAACACGCTGTCCAAGACATAATAGCTGTTGTTTTTTTTCTTATTTTGTAGAAAATCAGACCTTAGGACAACAACAAATCACCCTAGGGGCTCCCCTCTGAGGCTGGCAAGCGCTAGCCCAAACAGAGAGGGGTCTCACCCGTGGAAATTTGTGGCTTTACTCCTTTAATTAGCCATTTTTTCATCGCTGAAATATCATATTTATCAGCTCAATTGGAGGGTGGAAAATTGCTAACAGATCCATGCAATATTACAAACATGGCAAATCACTATGATAAAAATTTGCTTCTGTACAACCATATATTGTACTCGTCATTTCTAGAGAATACAACCATATCTATAGATTGGATGGCATTGTTGGGGAGATTTTTGTAGGTATTGAAGGATGCAATTTAGGAGGTTGATTCTTCTAATGTATTATAGGTTATCACAGATGCACCACCATTTTATTGAGCTACTGGGTTAATGATTCAAAATATGTACATGCATATACTTTAGAGTCCTTTAGAGTCATATACTAAATAATGCACCCAAAGACATTGGCAAAATTCCTTGGACCACCCATGTTATTTCGACTGCAAGAGAGGGACGGATGTTCAATTGTAACCACCATGCCTCTTTAGCTATTTATAGGATGCACACTAAAGAGTTCTTGAAGCTAGCTGATACAAGATATGCTACTTTATTCGTTTTTATTCACGGTATGATTGAGGTGCAAGAGGCCTTACAATCTATTGTTGTTAGTGATGAGTGGTCTAAATGAGGGGAGTCCAAAGATGAACATTGCAAGAAAGTAAAACAAATTATTTTGGATGATGATTGGTGGAATCAATAGCAAATACATTTTTCATTCACATCTCTAATAATGGAGATGATATGGTATGCATATTTAGATTCCCCTAGTCTTGTGAGATATATGAGGGAATCAATAGCATGATTGGCAAAATAAAATCTTTCATTCGTTAGAGAGATCTTTCTTTGGAGTTTTTTAAAGGATCCCAAAAGTTGATAGAGAAAAGGTAGAACAAGATGAACTTCCCTCTTCATATGACTGCCATGCACTTAATCTCAAGTGGTATTTGGAGATGCCACACATAGGTGCACAATGGTCCATGTTGACCACCTATTTCAACTAGGGGGTCAACTCCATGTGCCATGAAGATTATGTACCTGATGGTGCAACAAGTATGAAGACTTTCTGGTTCTACAAGGCATTTTTGGCCTCAACACGTATTTTTGTAATTGGAATTTCCGCTCCCCTGTGTGGGATTATAATGTAATGGGTCTGCATGGATCATAGTATAGGTTAGTTGCCTAGGAATTTATCATTAGAGGAGTCCCTTTCATCGAGTGTTTTTTTTCCTCAGGTTATTAATTTGGCCCAACCAGCCTTATTAATTTCCCTTGAGTTTTTCACTCTCACAATAATCCTCCAAAGTGGTGAAAGGCGTTCTAATGGTCGAGCCCTATGGTGACTAGTGTATAGGAATGTTGTAAATGACCATGCTAGACATCTCCTAGAGTCTTGCGGAATTCCGTCGAGTCTAAGTTATTTTTTTTTTAATTTTTTAAAATTACCTAGTTAATGGTAATTTTAATTAATTTTTGATAAAAAATGTAAAAACTAGGTCCTTGGGATTTTGATAGGGGTATTTGTGCTCAAAAGAAATGGAATGAGATCCCCTACACCCTTGGACCAAGTTTCAGCTCAATTGGACAATTTTTGCTAGGTGTTTGTCCATGAGGAGTCCAAGTCAGTCTAAAACAACAATTTAATTGCTTGATTTGACAGAGTCAAAATGTCAATTTTTTGTAATATGAGCAAAATGGTTAGAGAAAAGGTGGGAGATGATGTTTAAACCCATTCCTAAGCTACCCAAATCCTTCCCTAACCTTCATTCACCCATTCCACTTAGCCACCACCTCATAAAGTTATCCCCCCTAGGGAAGTTGCGCCCCCCTTGAGGAAGAAGCTATGGTAAATCAAAAATTAAATGGTAATGCCTTCTCTCTCCCTAAGTGCACCCTCCAAGTGACTCCACATCATTGTTTGACTTGTCAATGCATGCCAACTCACATCCCACTAAGGTACCAAAACCCTAACTTGCTAAAACCCTAAGAAGTGCGCCCCCCTCCTTGAGATGCTCAATGTTGCGTTGTGATTGACACTTGGAGAGCATTCAAGAGGGGTAGCTCTTGCTTCCCAAGTATAAATGAAGGCACTCCCCTCCTTATTTCTCATCTATTCTTTGCCTACTGTTACTATGCTCAAATTTCTCCCATCTCTCCCATTCTTTTCTCTTCCTCATTCTTGCTCAACATTTTTGGAGAGAAGCTTGTTGCAAGTATTTGCAACAACCTTCTACTATCATTAATAGAAGAAAGCTTTGGAGGCATATGGTGTATTGAGAGTACTCTTAGTGGATCAAGTATTGGAGGTGACTTGTATTGTTTTCTTTTGTGCATGCATTTGTTTACTAGCTGAGAGTAGAGATCCCAAGCAAAGTATTTTGCTTGGGTAGATTTGCAATAGTCTTATTGTAGATCTAGATGAGTAGATTTTAGATTAGCAAAGTATTTTGTTTATTCTAACATATCTACTCACCCCTTTGCTCTATCTTGTAGCTTGCTCACAATTTTTACAGGTCATTTCTAGGATTGGAGAAGCTAGTTTCAAATCTGGAAACTAGCTTATTTCATCCATTTTCACCTTCAAAATTTTCTGCAATATATTTCTGTTATTTTCCTCTCATTTTTGAGCATTCTAACACATAGAATACGCTGTTTTTAATCATATTTGTTTGCTGGAATTTTCTGCAGAAAATATCTGTGTGACTAACATAAATTTTCTTGAGTTTGTGTCACTTGTGTAGCATTTCCAACAAGCTTTTGTTTGCTGGTTTTTTGCAAGTTGGTGACAAAAAAGGTGATCAACATCCCATTTGGGGCATCTACAAGCAAGAGATCAACCTCCCAAGTACCCACTTCTTTCTCTTCTATTTCTCATTGTAAGCAAGCCCAAGGGAGTCCCAAGGGCTTGCATTTCTCAAAGTATTGTAAATTTTCTGCGTTTTTCTTTCTTAATTTGCCTACACCTAGGAAAGAATTTGGCCAAGCCAACCATCCTAAAACATAAGGCTAGGATTTTAGATTTAATTTTCAGCATTTGTTTTCTTTTACTTTTTTGCCCCACTTGTCATTAGGACAAGGTTGTGTGGCTAGGATAAGTTTTATTTCAAGCATTTATTTTATTTATCCACTTGTGCACAAAACCGGGAGGCCTTGTCCTCCACCTTGTTCACTTGTTGTGGTTGCATAGTTTAGATTTAGTTTTCAAGTTATCTATTTCATTTATTTGTTTTCCTACAACTAGGAGAGTGTTTGGCCAAGCCAACCATCCTAAATCGTAAGGCTAGGTAGATATTATTGGTTATTGCTTCTATCTTGTTCATGCTTAATGGTTTAAATCTCTAGATCTTAGGAGCTAATCACATAATGTTTAGTTAAGCCCATGGAGGCATAATCATTTACTTGTCTATTCCATTTTATTTTCAAGTCATTGCAAACTATTTACTCTTTCAACTACTTTATTCTTTCATGCAGTTTCATTTACAAGTACTTTGGTATCTTGCAATTTACTTTTCCAAGCACTTTTATTTCTTGCAAATTTCATTTCAAGTACTTCACTCTTTCAATCTATTTACTTTTGTCAAGTACTTTTATTTCATTTGCAAGCACTTTACTTTCAAGCACTCTACATTGCAATCATTTAACTCAACTCAACTTAATCTATTCTAAGGTTCAATTTATCTTTAGATCCTTAGGGCCTAAAATCAATCTAGTTTAAGTAGAGCACCTCCAACTGTCCCAACTTTGCTATCAAAAAAGGGACTTAAGGAAAGAGCAGGGGGTGCTAGTTCAGGGATGGTCTCACGGCACAAGGTGTACCCCTTGTTTGAGTACTTTTGTTCCCCGGATTGACCTGTGGAGCTAGGGTGTGGCCTTGTTTGCCTCACTTATTGAGCACCCAACAATCCTTTTGGTATAAGCGGGGAGAGTTCTAGGGAAGTCACTTAGTTTTAGGATTCACATTTCATTGAATAACTTAATCAATCCTAAAATTAATCCACTACAACCTTGGGGCTAATTTCATTTATCTCTTTCATGGTTTATGCTTTGTAATTTTGCAAGCACATTTCACTTCCATTTACTTTACATGCAATTTTATTTAAGCAATGTGTGGATTTTAACTAAGTGAACTTAAGAGTTGCGTACTTGCCCTTGGAGGTCTTCTTTTGAGCTTTTTCATCTAATTTTGAGTTGTACTTTGATTCATTGGCTTAATCCCTTGAAGTTGTGCATCCCTTGGAGGCAACTTCACTGTTTGGGTTTGTTGTTGCAAATTTTGTTGGATGCCATTGAACAACCCCTTGGAGTTGCACATCTTGTGGAGGCACTCCATTGTTTGGGTTTGTTGGTTTGATGTGTTGTGGTGATCCTTTCTCTTGAGCAATCTTTCTTTTCCCTGCACACTCAAGTTGTTTCAAGTTAGTGCTTGTTTCCTTTCTTGTCCATAATTGTATCTTTGTATCTAGTTGTACCTTTAGATATTCTTAACTTTGTAGATAGTTGTATATTTCATTTATTTGTATCTAGTTCTAATTGTAAATCTTGCAAAGCAATTATTTGTATTCAATTGTAATCTTTTGTAGATTTTTAACCCTCTTTAACTTAGTTGACTCCTTGCCCAACCTTAGGCACTAGTCTTAGTTGACTTAGGGAAAGGGCTTGCCTTTGCATTAAAATCTTGCACTTTGCATTGTTTGCCTTTCATATAGGCTAGACTCCCCCAAACCTTAAATTAATTAAAATCAACTCCTAGAACACCTTAATCACTCACATAGTAACTAGGGTCTACCATCTACTCCCCTTGGCTTCCCTAGGAGTAAGCCTAGACAAAAAAAAGTTCAAGTCGAGGTGACAGTGGGCTTGAACTTAGGCATTGTGCCTCCAAGGACACACTAAGTGGATTGGACTTAGTCCATGTTAGCAAGTGTGTATACGGACGACAATAGTCCCTAGGTGAAATAACTATTTTGTAAAACCAATCAAAGATTTATAGTCTCAATGAAGAAAAGCGAATTCAATAACAATTTTCATATTTTGTAGAATCTAGTAGCTCCACTTCCACAATGATTGTGAGGGAGGATAATTATGCTACCGTTGAATCCCATTGGATGGTGAAGAATGCATGGGGACATAACTGTAGAGATTGAACAAATTACAATGTATTTTCTTTTCTTAAATTGTTAGTTCCTCACCTATTTAGAGGAATTGTTCCACTTATAGTTTTATTCACTCTATTACGGGGACCAAAGTCATCTTTAAGAGGGGAAAAACTTGTTTTATAACATAGAAACCTTTGTCTTCAAATAAGGAAGGCTCCAATGTACTTACAAGGATTTGTGTTATTGTGGGATTTAGACTCCATAAATCCTTAAGATCCATAAACAAGTAGGTTGGTGCATACTTCAGATCCACAAATAGGTTGGTTGGTATGTCATTAGATGGCATTATATTGGATAGAGTGATGATGATTATGCAACATAATCCAATGAGGCTATAGCATTTTTGAATAACGTTGAGGAAAAATATCACAATTTATAAACCCAATATTTATATGTGCATCATTATATCAACCTTTGTGCTATTGAGTATGAATAGTGAGCATGATAGTTTACTCACCAAAATTTTGGAATACAGGCTAGTTGATTTGATGAGAAAGTGTGTAGAAACTATAAAATCACGAAAAACTTGTTGACTTGGGACAAAGTAAGAAACTTGACAAAAGCTTGCAAGTTTTTCAAAATCTCACCAAAAAGTCGATCGTGAGAAAAAGTGCTATAAAGGCCAAAATAGTTAAGATGTGTAATATTTTCTAGTGGCAACTAATGTGATGGAAGCCTTAATGTCACCTTTCGGGATTGTTTTAGTCATTATTTCCTTGTAGTGGCCCTCTTATGTGGCCTCATGGGTGTATTTTAGGAAGTTAGTTATGTCAGTCCACACTATTTTACAATATGTTAGTGGATGCCTCTAGAAGGTTAGTTGTGTATAAATAAAGGGTTCATTTTCCTCATTTGTAAAATAAGAAGATGAGAGATCATGAGATATTATGATGTACAAGTGCTATTTTGGAGGTTAATTACAAATCTTGGAGCATAGACTCCACCATTAAATCTCATGTAAGTTTTTCTCTTATTTGATGGGTTTATTATGCTTTGCTACATTGTTGTGTATGTTAGTGGAATGAAGTCATGGTTATCGAGATCCTCTGTGCATAATTTGTACATGGTATTAGAGCTAATGGGTCTCTCTCCCCAACCCTACTCTTGCTTGTCAAAGCTTCCCTGGAGAAACTTGTTCTAGTAGGGTGTCCATAGGTTTTATTCGAGAAGATCTGATCTTGAAGAAGGTGACTTTTCTTGTTTGAGGTTTTTGGTGATAATATTAAGAATTCTAGGGATATTCAATTATTGAAGTGCCTTTGGGGTCTCTCTTGGAGATGAAGTTTTTGCCAAATTTAGCAAAATTGATAAAAAATGGGATCTGATTTGGAAAATTTTGACTCCAAAACTCTTGATTTTGGAGGTTATTTCTTGATCACATCGTGACACTCCAAGCCATGAGGCGAGACATCTCTCTTCAAAGTCCATTGTTGCTTTTTGGAAAGTGTTTGACTGTGTCCCATGGGAGGCCCTATTCCAGAGGCTCTGAATCATTGGAATTTTTGAGACTCTCTTGGTAGCTTTCATGCACTTGTACGAGTTTGTTCTCGGACATTCTGGGTCAAGTAGGCGTGCCCACTATCTCCCTCCTTGTTTAGGAGTCTTTCCTTTATTAGCATATCCAGGAGAATGTTGGGTGCCTTCTCCACTAGGTTTTGATATATATTCTTTTTTTTGCTGATGATGTGATCTTCTTAGCCTCTTCTCTAGAGGGTTTGGAGAGCCATCTCTACCCAATCTCATGAAAAATTATGCATACTCTGCCTTTGAAGCAAGAAAACATCATTGACCCAATCCTATACCTAAACTCAATGGGAACCAACTCTGGCTCACACAAAGCTATCTCTAGAAGAATGTCTGAATGCCAACCAAATAGAACTTGGTGGGCCTTAACCCTCAGGATTTGCAAGTGAGGAAATCCAAGGGTTAACAGGTCCACAAAATGTTTGTAACCAATCCACATGTGTGAATCCCAAGGCAACCAACTCCATGGATGAATATGCAAGGTGCTAAGTAGATGGAGCGCTCCAGAAGAAATGAAGTAGTCAAACCCCAAAATAGCAAGTGGACCATCTCCAATAAGACAAATCCAAGGAGATAAGGGAGAATTAGGGTTTTGACCATGACAAAAGTCCATGAAATAATAAAATAAACTCCTACAAATTGCAATAATTGTCTCCAGAAGTGTGCCCTCTAAGGATATGCTCAAATATAGTAAGGAGACCAAGTAAATGCATGCAATGTGCCATGTGTGCCCCCCCAAGTATGCCACACACTTCTCAATAAAAGCCTTCCATAACGGCCTCAAATAAAATAATATATGTGACAAGTCAAAGAGGTGAGGGTGCTGTCCAAGGAAGGTGAAAATATGACAAGTGTAGCTGAAATATCCATGCAATGAAGATGAGTGAGCACCTAGGAGAGGTGTGTCCTAGAAAACTGTGCCATGTAACTACCTCAACCACCCAACAAATAATATAATATCTCCATGTGAAGTGTTTCCTAGGAAGAAGTGCCAAAGTGGTTAAAACTCATCAATATCCATGTCAAAACCATGTGTTGTTTCCAAATACCATCAACTAATTTTCTCAAACCATGTGTGCAAGAGAAAGTGTGCCCTAAGAGAATGTGGCAACCTCTCCAACAATAAAATAATCATGAATGTCGTGGAAACTGTGCCCAAGAGAGGAGCGCTCCATAATAAAACCTCAAATAACCCCTCCAAATGTGACTAGCTACCTAGTGAAGTAGGGCTTTCAAGCCATTAACCTCCAAGGCAATCAAATGGATTAATTTAACCATTGAATAGTTAAATCAACCTCAACATGTGTGCACAAAGGTTAATGCTGAAATAAAACCATAGTCCAACCTCCCAATATTCGTCAACTGATTAAACCAACATGAACATGTGTGCCAATGAGGGGGGGTGTGCTCCAACAACTATTGTACCATGGAAACAAGATTGAAGATGTATCTCCTAGCAAATACCACCATGATAACAACACAATGAGAAAATAGAAGTTCCACCTAGGTTTGAACCTAGGGTGCACCACCAAAAGACTATAATGTGATAAAACCTCATCAAGCCTTAGGAAAGGCTTGATCATCCAAGATGTGTGTAGTACCCCCCCCAACCAAACTCTAATTGCAACTTAGGAAAAAGCACATCCACAAGGGTACTAACATCATCAAACACATTTCCACCTAGGTGATGTCTAGCAATTGTTACAAAATTAAGTCATATCACCTAGGGAAATCCCACCAAGGCAAAGTGCACTATCATAGCACATCCATCAGCTAACCACTTGTTAACCCCTAGATTTTCACCCTTGAAAATATTGAGGGTTAAGAGCTAGCATGCACTATTTTGGCTGGCATTCTGAGATTCTCCCAGAGTTTAGCACTTGTGGTTAGCAGAGGTTGGTTCCCATCAGAGGCAGGTATATGATTGGTACATGGTCGTTTGGTTCAGAGTTAGAGTTGGCTTGGTTTCCCATGCATTTTGAGAGAGATGTGACTCTACATACAACATGCGTTGCTACTTTTTAGGAGACACGGTTTGAGTGGGTTTCTTGACAGTTTAGAGCAGTTCTGAGCATACAGGGAGACTCCTTGCATGATTCTAGGTCCGATAGCACTTTTTCCGGGCGGCATGCAGGAACTTTGTATTTTTAGCAGTTTGGGCTCCATGCCCCAGATTCAGATTCCGAGCACATATTGTGGATCTTTGCGACATTTTGAGTCTTTTTGTTCTTTTCCGGAATAATTTGGCACAATTTACTATTTTTAACAGGTTGAGCACAAGGGCTTGCATGTCAATTCTGATTGCAGATTCGGATCCCTTACGGAAAAACGAGTTCAATGAGTATAAAGTCAAAGGCATTCAGACAACTTTCTGTTTTTAACATTGTGTATTTTTAGACAGTGACATGTGGCGGTGTTCTCCTAGTCTTCCTGGATGATGTGGATAGTTTCCTAAAATTTAGAAGCTGGATTCTATTTTTAGAAAGTTCTATATTTAGCAGATACGGTCATCATCCATGCAGTGCCAAGTGGCACCTTCACAGGTCGTCATGTGGCAGAGCTACAAAGTGATGTGGCATCCACCTAGCATAGGGCGCATTTTTCCAAGACTTGAGCATATAATAAATAAATTAATTGAGATAAGGGAGTTGCATAACTGGGCCTAAATTTAGTCGTATATTCCTCTGTATAATCACCTCTCCACTTGCCATGCATCAACTCCATAAAATTCGCCTTCAGTTGAGTTTAAACCACAATTTCCTAAAAAATAGGGAATCCCTAAAAAATAGGACGAAATTCTCTAATCAAGGCTTAATTTTCTCACTAACTTTTCCTCACTCGACATATCTTCACTTTCCATGCATTAATTTTCTCAAATTCCTCTTAATTTGCTTTTAAATGCAAATTTAAAATTTAGGAAAATCCCTAAAAAATAGGACGAATTTCCCCTTGGCTAAAACTCACTTATTACTTGGCCAAATTTAGCATTTGAACATGCGTTTAATTCCTAATTTATTCCCCCATGCGTTAACTTTCCTATTCTTCACATGAGTTAACTCTCTTTCCATTCCCTCATGCGCATTAATTACTAAATTTCTCACTCACACTTATTCCCTCATGCACATTATCTCCTATTTTATTCACACTCCTCTCCTATATATTGGATGGTTTTCATTGGTTATTGGTGGCTTCATTGCAACAACAACATAGTGTCCCTCTCATTCTTCTTTCTCTTTCTTTAGTCCAATGGTTCTTCTTTGAGCAAAGTAGTTATTGTACCGGTTGTAAGCTTTCCAAGTGTGGTGCAATCAACTCTCTTGTAAGCGTGTGTGATGTCCCGTCCCCAAGATTAGGCCAGCAGGGAGTGACTTAGTAGTCTATATGTTCCCGTAGACTATAGTCAGGCATAAACAGGGAACCAGATGGAGAAATAAGGAGGAATTGAGGCTAAAACGATAAATTAAGCCTAAATACTTAGGAAAAATCACTTAAGCCTAAGTCAACGAAGAATTAGAACGAAAAGGTGATAAGGGGGCGACTTAATGGACAAATAATTCACTTAGGAGGAAAGGCGCCTAGGTTAAGTGATGTCAACGAAGAATTAGGTTGGGAAAGATATAAAGAGAGGAATTTGACCTAATTCCTCATTATGCATGATTATGATTTGATGTTGAGAGCTTCCAGAGGAGGAGGAGAGCCGACCTTATTTTTTTGTGGATTTTTGGCGGAAACCACCACCCTTGATCGGTTTCGGTGTTGAGAGACACACCCTAGCCTATCGGAGATACCATCCTGGTATCTCATCGTACATTTCAGGAGTATTCAGTGTGGAGGGCGCAACTTAGCCAAGGAGGGCGCAAGCTAATTAGGAGATTCAGAGATCTGTAGTAGATCGTGGTCCTGATTGCAGATTCATTCCGACCCAGTGGAGATCTAGCCAGAGTGCTTCCATTGAGCCAGTATTCATCAGATTCCGACGGTGGAATCTTGCAGAGCGACCCATACAGCTGTTTAGGGCGCAGCCATTCCGGACAGTCATTTGGCCTTGCATGCAGGGGTTCCCTATCAGATCCGGCCAAACCCTTCCA
>ML809488.1:146979-167443 GCA_009831015.1 Picea engelmannii | reverse complement strand
GAAATTAAGAGTGTGTATTGTGTGTTCGATGTACTTGACTTGTGTGTTTGATTAATAGATTTAAGCATGCATCAATCACAAGAAAAGGAAACCAAACCAAAGACACAAATCCCCCTAATGGGGATGGAGAAACTGGGCACAAAAGGCCCGCTTTTATTGCATTATTACAACAGAGAACCAATGTTCTCTTTAAGATTTTAGCTCTTTAGAAAGAATTATAACTGGATCATTTAAAAAAATACAAGAAAGAGGTAGAAGAAAGGAAAACTTCGTTTGACGAAGTTAAAACTCCCCAGGGTGCCTCGGGAGCCTTGATTTTGCCAAATTTTGGCAGAATCTCCCCTTGGATCTGTTACTATTGCAAGAAAACAACAAGCAAGTCAAGTTAGAAAGTGATGAAAAAAGGTTTTAAACAATAAAAAGTTTATCAAATTTTCGGAAAAAATTCTAAGGCAAACTGGAAATTTTTGGGACTTTTTAGACACTTTTAATGAACCTAACCTAGGCTCTTCTAGTGGCTTATGTTTGCTTTTTTAAAACAGCAAACAAAGGACATCTAGATAGCTTGATATTTAGATTAAAACAAACAATAAGTTGATCTAAGTTCTAGGTGAAAAAAGACCAAAAAATTGCTTAAAATTAACTAGATCTATTCTTTGAAATTGACAAATTATAACTTAGATCTAGAAAGTAATGCATGTAGCCTTTAGATATTAGAAATGAACTTTATAACTATTCTAAGCAACATGCAACCAAAGAAAGATGATAAGGGAAATAAGTTTATCGTTTTTTTGGAGTTTCTGCTTGAGCCCGGAACACTTGGGCTATGAGGTTCTCTTGATGTGAAGAAGAGGGAGCTTGATCTTTGAATCTCTTGGACGATGACGGTTGAAACAACAACTTGTCAATCCTCCAAGCTTGAGGAACTTGCAACTATATACTTCAATCCTGCAATAAAATTGTTAAAGGTCTTCCCTACACAACAAAACTCAAACATGCATGTTAGTTTAACCGCAAACAAAGCATGCAATGTAAAAGTCTATGAGATAAAGAAGAAACAGGATAAATCAAACTAGATTAATCTTATCCTACTGTATGATAGCATACCTTCAAAGCCTTACAACTTAATCACAAAATTGAAATACAAGATACATATTACCTCATGAAGAAAATGACATTAAATCAAAGCATCCACACATTTGAGTCCACACACCAAAGATAGCTCCAAAGTCTTTATTATTCCAAAAATGATTCAATAATAGTACAATAGCTTGCCCAAAACCAAAGTAGGTTGAGGAGAGGTCGACCCTGCTTAAATAGCATTTGAGGTGATATTTCCAAAGTAGAGATGCGTTAGAGTTAGGGTTAGGGTTTAGGAAATGCGTGGGTGATGAGGGAGTGGCGCACTAGTGAATGGGTAGATGCGTGGGAGATGAGTGTAGTGTATGTGGAGGGGTGGAAGGTGAAGGGGAGTGATGTGGAGTGGAGGGCGAGTGATGTGAGGTGAAAGTGGAGTGAGGGGGAGTGAAGGGGTAGTTAGGGAATGCATGGGCCACTGGGATATGCGCCCATGCTCTAGGAATGCGCCAACTAGGATGTGGGGTCGAGTTCCCACATTGGGATCTCCCCCAAGTCTATGTCATCTCGATTCTCAACTAAGTCGACCTCACCTTTAGCTAACTCGCCTTAGGCATCCAGTCAACCGAGGACAGGAGAAAAACATGTTTCAAACATGTTCTCCAGTTCTCCTAAAATCTAGGAGATTAATTTAATTACACCTTTTTTCGTAATTTTCGAGTAATTTTGATTTTTTAGTGATAATAATCACTGTTTGTCTCGAAAGATGGGAAATAGGGGTTTACATGATACTCTGGACTGTAAAACGACTATAAATATGGCATCTGACAATGTTTGGTGCCATATTTTTACAATTTATTGACTCAGAATTAAAATATTCCATTTTTGTGGGAATTTAATTAATTCACCGAAAACGTAAAAAAACCTATCAAACCTAACCACAATTTCCAAATTACTCAATCAATATGTCCTAGTATGAGCTCATATACATTTAGACACTAGACATTGGATTTTCCATGCCAAGACCTGATCGTCAGCGCATACTCCGGCTCTAGAGTCAGTCTTCTGAGTGAAAAAATTTAGAAATTATTTAATCGTTCACTAAGGCAAGCAGAAAAAATAATTAACAAGTAGAAAAAAACACTCCAGAGTAGATGCTCACTCCTAGGTCTTAGGTGGCCAATAGCCTTTTACAATATCTCATACTCAGGACATTTATTACAATGGTGGAAATGCGGAAAAAGGGGTCTTTTGCAAGACCGGCTGAACTCTGAACTTTGTCATATGAGCAATGACTGCTCAATCTTTAGCGGCTCTTTAGGAAATCCAGCTTGTGCAAACTGGTGGATAACATGATTGATTCAGAAGAAAGCCCAAAATTTATCCATATGTTCCTCAACCGTGGTTACATCATTACTAGTGAAGCTTGGCAACCATCTCTCATACCTTGCAGGCATCCATCGAGGGTAACCTGAGATTTTACTCATATCCAAGGGTCTGAAATTACCTGAGTCCCATTGAGAAACCATGGTTGGCTTTGCCATCAATGGAGTCGCCAAATAATCCTTCTAGGATTATCAAAGGAAGTGAGGGAATCACCCTCAGTGGAGTCACCAGGTGAGCTTGTAAAGTAAGGGCTTCGAGAAAAGCTCACCAAAGATACATCGTTGAGGAAAATTGACTCGATTCTACTCAGAAATGGCGCCAAAAATGTTATTGCACAATCTGTACTTGACCAAAGCCCTAGGTAAGTAAGGGATATTAGCGTAACAATAGGATATCCTATCACTGCCACCTCAATAGGAAATCCCCACTTTTAGGATTAGAAGAAAGTCTACCCCAAGGGAGGCGTGCTCGGTGGCCTAAAAGGCTGGGTAGAATAAGGTTATGTTAAGAAATACCCCCCCTCTCATTGGTCACCAAAGTCACCAAAGTCTACGTTTGAGAAATTGAGGCAAAAAAGTGTATTTTGTGTACCTACCTGGAACAAGAGAATATAGCATGCATATACAATAATCCCAAGTACAAATATGATATGAATACCTCAATAGACAATAAACAATGACAATAAGTGCTAGCTGATATAAAATTGCAGCAATGTAAATGTTAACAACAACAAAAGGTGTTTTGTAACAGCTGTAGAAAATACACCTCAGAATTGCATAAATTTATAGTGAAAATTTAGCATTTGATGAATATATTAATTAGCAATTATCTCAAGCAATTTCTAGGTAGTTTGACTAGCAATTAGGGTTAGTGTTGCAGCAAATTAATGTTAGTATGGCTGTAGCAGTGTTTTGAAACAACTGCCACAAAGTTAGTGAGTTAAGCTAATCTAAGGTTAGATTTAGTTAGTGAAGGATTCAAAGAAGAGAGTATGAGAGTTGTTTGGTCACAATTCTTCACAAGAGCAAGTGGACAAGTGCCTTTGTGGGCTATGGAGTCTTTAACAGCAGCAAATAGTTGGAGGAAAGAACAATGATAATACTTGTCTAAGAAAATATGAAGTGAGATCTTGAGGAGTAGCACCTTAAGTCCTCAAAGATCCAAGCCTTAGAGAGTAAATTCAACTAGAGAGTAGGAACTTCTAGGCCCTAGCGAATTTCTCCTTTCTTAGACTCTTGAAATATATAATAGCAACAAACCTCTAGAATAGGTCTTCTAAAGTGCTAGCACTTTAGTGCTTTAGAAGCCTTATTCTAGACAAAAGATTCCTTGGCAATTAAAGGGTGGAAAAGGCCTTAAGAGAGAAAGAAGCTTTGGAAAGGGGTTTGGGTATCCCGGAATATCCAGCGAGGGAAACTTTTTGTGAAGTGACCATTTGTTCAAGAAGGTTTCCTAAAATTGATTCATGGTCTTCATGCCTTTATCAGGGAGACCCTCATACTATATTCTAGCATCCTCATGAAGAGTGGCTGAAAAGAGTTTCATAACTAAGTCTTTGGCATCATCACTTATAGGATTGATTTGGAAGAAAGCCCAAAATTTATCCATATGTTCCTCAGTCGTGCTTACATCATTACCATTGAAGCTTGGCAGCCATCTCTCATACCTTGCAGGCATCCGTCGAGGGTAACCCGAGATTTTACTCATATCCAAGGGTCTGAAATTACTAGGGTCCCATTGAGAAGCCATGGTTGGCTTTGTCATCATTGGAGTTGCCAAATAATCCATCTAGGATTATCAAAGGAAGTGAGGGAATTACCCTCAGTGGAGTCCCCAGGTGAGCTTGTAAAATAAGGGCTTAGGGAAAAACTCACCAAAGATATGTCGTTGAGGAAAATTGACTCGATTCTCCCCGACAACGGCGCCAAAAATGTTATCGCACAATCTGTACTTGACCAAAGCCCAAGGTAAGTAAGGGAGATTAGCGTAACAATAGGATATCCTATCACTGTCACCTCAATAGGAAATCCCCACTTTTAGGAGTAGAAGAAAGTCTACCCCAAGGGAGGCGTCCCCGGTGGCCTAAAGGGCTGGGTAGAATACGATTATGTTAAGAAATACCCCCCCTCTCACTGGTCACCAAAGTCAACAAAGTTTACGTCTGAGAAATTGAGGCAAAGAAGTGTAGTTTGTGTACCTACTTGGAACAAGACAATATAGCATGCATATGCAATAATCCCAAGTACAAATATGATAATAATACCTCAATAGACAATAGACAATGACAATAACTGCTAGCTGACATAAAATTGCAGCAATGTAAATGTTAACAACAAAAAAAGGTGTTTTGTAACAGCTGTAGAAAATTCACCTCAGAATTGCATAAATTTATAGTGAAAATTTAGCATTTAATGAATAGATTAATTAGCAATTATCTCAAGCAATTTCTGGGTAGTTTGACTAGCAATTAGGGTTAGTGTTGCAGCAAATTAATGTTAGTATGGCTGTAGCAGTGTTTTGCAACAGCAGCCACAAAGTTAGCGAGTTAAGCTAATCTAAGGTTAGATTTAGTTAGTGAAGGCTTCAAATAAGAGAGTATGAGAGTTGTTTGGTCACAATTCTTCACAAGAGCGAGTGGACAAGTGCCTTTGTGGGCTATGGAGTCTTTAACAACAGCAAATATTTGGATGAAAGAACAATGATAATACTTGTCTAAGAAAATAAGAAGTGAGATCTTGAGGAGTAGCACCTTTAGTCCTCAAAGATCCAAGCCTTAGAGAGTAAAGTCAACTAGAGAGTAGGTACTTCTAGGCCCTAGCAAATTTCTCCTTTCTTAGACTCTTGAAATATATAATAGCAACAAACCTCTAGCATAGGACTTCTAAAGTACTAGCACTTTAGGGCTTTAGAAGCCATAATCTAGAGGGTGGCAAATAAAGGGTGGAAAAGGCCTTAGGAGAGAAAGAAGCACCTTATGTTTCTATTCAAGGATTTAAGCAAGCAATTTCATAATCTTCAATATGAAACAAGTAAATTTAACTACAAACATTCGATGCAGAAGAGAAAGTTTCAGACTTTACTCACTCCACCAAGAATAATCAAGCATTAAACACTTTAGCACCACAAAATAGCCAAGAAACATCCAAAGCATTGCCTCCAAGAGATAGCGCTTTAGTAATTTCAGCCAACACCCCAAAGAGGGCGCCAATTTCAGTCGTCTCTCCAAGTGAGGAGAGTTATCCTAAAAATGAAATGAGGTTAGCCATATTTATATGGAAAATCCTAACCTCATTTACCAAAAGTTGTGTCTTTTAATAAAACTGAGCCTACATATCAATTTGCTCATAAAATTAAAAAATTAAATCAACTTTCCACAAAATAACCCTAATGAGGGTGACATCATCCTTTCTAAGATGACGTTAGGCCTCCTCAAGGAGACATTGAGGTCATCTAGTGGAATGTTGGGCCTCCAAAGGCCATCCTCCGATGCACATGTGCCAAAAATGATGTCCAGGATCTCCCAACATCAAAACCCTAGCCCTGGGTGACGTCATGGGCTACTAGGGTGACATCCAAGGCCTCCAAGGGTTAACGTCCAGGTGGGAAGGGCTGGTAACTCATCGTTTAGGCCTGCCAGAGTGCCTCCAAAGGAAACATCTTCTTCCTTCACTGTGCAGATTGGTCATCACGATCTTGCCCTAGGCATGGGGTCTCTACATCCATCCTTGGGCTTCAAGCCCTCATGAAGGTCAGAACTAATCATCTCCTCATGAATACATGTCCACCGAACGAGGTCATGCAAAGAAAAACAGATACGCCCTCCAGGGGTCCATGAGTCACAAGCATCATGACAAGTAAGCCACATCTAATAATCAAACCACCCGAACATGTGCATCAAACCCCCCTTTTCAAACTAAACAAATGCTCAAAGACGTTATACAATTTGTCAAATTTAGGTGTGGGAGGGGTCTCAAGGCATCCTATTGGGTCAATCATTCCCCAAGTCCAAGGTGTTTCTCGAGAGAAACCTATCTAAGCCATGTGTGAGTGTGAAGTGGAGTGGGGTAAACTTTTGGTCATGGAGTTCATGACATACAAGGGTTTGTATTGTCTCATTTATGGGTGCCTTTGTAGAGGGTGAGTTGCCCTTCATCCGCGATGCAATATTTTTCTAAGCCCATTTATTGCCATTAATTAATTAAGGTCCAAATGCTGGGTACTCCCAATAGTTAATCAATTAGCTTGCGGGGCAGTACCACAGAGTCACTTGAAGGGAGAGGTACACAGAGTGCCATGGGGGTATAATCTAGCTTGTAACACACTTGTGTAGATCCCTCAACAAGCAGGACATCTATAAATGTGAAATTATGCTTTTGCAGGTCTTATACTTTTAAGAGATAATGGTTCATTGTTTCTCAAGACCTCTTGGGCGAGCATCTGGAAGGTTTTATGTTTGGATTTTATCTTTTTCTAACTACTTTCCCCTTTGGGCCTTGAACCCCTTCTTCCCATGAAATGAGGTACAATCCCTTCTTGGGTCAGTACACCTGAAAATCCCAAAAGATAAGGAGACAAAAGGAAAGAAGTATGGAATGTGATAAGTAATGGACAATGACTCTTCAAGGAACCCCCCAGTAGCACCCTATTCCTGAGGGTGACGAACTTACCAAGATAACATGACACCCACCAGGGTTAAATAAGGCAAAGAGTATAAATTCCAAGCAAATGTGTAGTAATCAAGAAAGATCCTTTGCAACATGTTCAAATGCTTCAAATATTTAAGTGACACTTACCATGATACCCAGACTCATTACCTCATGGAGCAAGACCCATTACCCTCTAGGACCAGGACGATGTGGTGGATGCTGGTGGTGATGGTGATGTGTAGAATACATCAATGAAAAGGAAGGGCCCTCCGGGGCTATGCTCTGTCCATTTGGCTCTCGGCACTCTATGTCTGCAACCTGTGGGCCTCGAGACTTAATATCCTTAGTTACCCCTAGGTTGGGGGTAACAATGATGATAGGACAACAACCTCCTAGATAAGGGCACCAGGCTAGCATTCTAACCAAGTTCAAGCATTCACCCAAATTGAGCCATCCGTATGTCCATGAAGCATCACCATGGGACTATTGCTGGGTGAAAACAGTTTTAAAGTGACCCCAAACGCTGACACCATGGGACTAGTGCTGGGTGAAAATAGTTTTAAAGTGATCCCAAACGCTGACACCATGAGTAGGAGATATAGGCTGTTAGAAGTAAATCTATCTCTTTTGGGTATCGTTCCCATCCCCTTAATGCTGCCATGGTAGGAGCCATCTTATTTTGATCCATATGGACCTTGCAACTAGGCATGTGGCATTACCACCGTGACTGCTAAGCTAAAGAGATGTTTCAATTCCATTCTAACCTTCTTAGCTTGATTTTGTATTTGTAAAGTGCTTCCTGCTCAAACTTTGCATAACATGTCAACTAAGCTTAACCTCAATAAACTCATGTTGATGCTTAAAGACAAAGATGGTTGTAACTTTTACGTATGCCCTTTCTCTGTGATATTTCGTTCCCAAGAGTAGGCCAACAGGGAGTGACTTAGTAGTCTATGTGTTCCCGTAGACTATAGTCAGGCACAGATAGGGAACAAGAGAGAGAAATAAGGGTGCATTGATGGCTAAACGATGAATTAAGCCAAAAACTTAGGAAAAGTCACTTAAGCCTAAGTCAACGAAGAATTAGAATGAAAAGGTGCTAAAGGGGGACTTAATTAATTAATTATTCACCTTAGGAGGAAAAGCACCTAGCTTAAGTGAGGTCAATGGTGAATTAGGTTGGGAATGATATAAAGGGAGGAATTTGACCTAATTCCTCATTATGCATTGTTATGATTTGATGTTGAGAGTTCCCAGAGGAGGAAGAGAGTCGACTTTACTGTTTTGTGGATTTCTGGAGGAAACCACCACCATTGATCGGTTTTGGTGTTGAGAGACACACCCTAGCCCATCGGAGATACCATCCAGGTATTTCATTGTGCTATTCAGGAGTATCCAGTGCAGAGTGCGCAACTCAGCCAGTGAGGGCGCAAGTCAGATTGAGGGTTTGTGGAACTGCACGAGGTCCGAGCTCAGATTGCAGTTTCCTTCTGACCCAGTTGAGATCTAGTCAGGGCGCTCAGATTGAGCCAGTTTCCATCAATTCTGACTGTGGAATCTTGTAGGGCGCATCATCCAGCCATTTAGGGCGCAACTCTTCCGATAGGACATTGAGGTTGCAGACGGAGCATCAGGGCAGATCCGGGGAAACCCTTCCGACCCAGTTCTGCATTTGGTGAGACGATCGTTTTGAGTCCTATAGCAGCAGATTCTGTTGGTGGAATCATTTGGGGCACATCCAGTGTCCTAGGAAGTGCGCAAACCCCCCAGGGGTCCAGATCCAGTGCCTTTGAGAGCAGATCTGACATCTGACACTCATCCATTTCAGTCTAGAGGCCAGGGCACTTCTATTGGAGGAGTTTCCAGCTCATTTCGATGGTCTATCCTTCCGGACGAGTTTTCCAGTTGGTAGTGGTTATCGTATTTCTCCGGAATCACATATTTTCCCGATCTATCCGTGCATGCCTCAGATCTGCCTTCATCTTCTGATCACGGAAACCCCCAGTGTATCAGATCTGCGAGACAAAACATTAGATCAACTACAAATATCTTGATCAGCGGGATCAGGGATATTTCAGTGGTATCAGAGCTTTAGTCCTGCTAGCCTGTGACTAAAGACAATGAGTACAACAAAAGAACCATATGGCCGTGAGCACGTAGGTGACGAATATGTCACTTACAGCAGGCGCAAAGAAAGAAGGTCTAGGCCTAACTTTCCTCTCCCTCCCAGTTCAAAGGAAGAGGAAGAGGCACATAGAGAAGCAGAGAGAAGAGCTGAGCGCGAGGCCGAGCGCGAAGCAGAGAGGAGGCTAGGTGACAGATATGAGCGACCAGAGTGTAGTGGTAAGGCCCCCATGGATCCAGATGCAACCTTCATGCAGGTTATCAGTGATATGTTAGCTAGTAAGCAGACCATGTCTCAGTCCTTGGCTTAGGGAGCGAATAGATTGGCTATGGTGGACATCCTGGGCACACAAGCCCCACATGTAGCACAGGGGAACTCAAGGGCAAGCAGTAGACCCCATTCACCCACTCGCACATACACCTCTGCGAGGAGGATTCCACGTCCGTTGTTTCCCAGTTTCCAGAGGGCACCCTCGGTAGCAACACAGATACTGATAGCACAGAGACCGCCCACTCATGTAGAGGACATTGCAGAGTATCGGAGAGAGTATGCAGCATTGGGCCGTGACTTCCATCAGGATATGATCATAGTCGAGTATTGTGGGTTCAGACTCAGGAACCGCCCTAGAGAGCCACAAAGAGGACGGTCACAGCTGCAGCAGCAGCAGGGACATAACATTGATTTCATCCGGAAAGTTGGTAAACTCACCATACCTTCTTTCGACGGATCGTCCAAATGCACCGCCATAGCTTGGGTATAGAAGTTTGACACCTACTACAAGCTCAACCAGATGACCGAGACAGAGGCCATCAGTTTTGCCACCTTACACTTAGAGGGTGAAGCACACGAGTGGTGGTATCATGGATTGGTGACATTGGGCCACAATCGCATCACCTCCTACCGAGAGTTCACAGAGAGACTCATGGACAGATTTGACAGGAGGGATCCAGAGATCCATTTCAGAGATCTAGCCCAGTTGAGACAAACTGGCACAGCAGAGGTATTCATCTTAGAGTTTCAGCGGGTAGCAGTGGCAGTGACAGATATATCCGAGCCCCGACTGATCATGTTATTCACAGAAGGGCTCACATAACCCTTGAGAGGATGGGTGAAGGCATACCGACCTCACACCCTGCAGGATGCCATCCTACGCACTAGAGATTTGGCAGATTTAGTGCCAAAAACTAAACCCTTTTCCAAATCCTTCGTACCACAAAAGGATCGGGACCGGAAGCCATTACAGAGGGAATGGAAGGGTAAGGAGAAGTCGGATGATGAGATGAGGCGAGAACTTATGAGGAAGAAGCTTTGCTTCAACTGCAGAGATCCTTGTGTCCTTGGCCACAGATGCATGGGCAAGGGAGAGATTCACTATATTGAGGTGGCCGCAAACAATGTGGACAGTGAGGAGGAGGAGCAGGATAGTGAATCCACCAACTCAGAGGAGGAGCCAGAGCAGGCGGAGGAACAACCTCCCCGTAGACCACTGACACCGACAGGGACCCACCCACCGGTTGTTCCATAGCCTCCTAAGCAGGTTAGTAGACAGAAACCAACAAAGGGCGGAGTCACAACGACCCTTTCTGTTGTACCCAGGTACGACACCCTTCAGATTAGAGGTACTATTCAGGGGCAGCGGGCAATCGCCTTGATAGATGGTGGGGCCACCCACAACTTCATCGACGCTTCATTGCTATCGAGACGGTCCCTTCAGACAGAGGGGTTTGAGGGATTTGATGTCGCAGTAGAAGATGCCCATACAGTGGAGTGTTTAGACAGAGATCCGGACTTGGAGATCAGGTTGGGCAACTACACCGTGAGAGATACATTTTATGTGGTCGACCTATCAGACACAAATGTAGTTTTGGGAGTTCAGTGGTTGATCACCTTGGGTAAAATCAACACCAACTACCAAACCTTAGAGATGGGATTCAGAGACAGTGATGGGAAGAGGGTTGTGCTAAGGGGCATGTCGACAGGGGCACCCATAATAGTCTCAGCCAAGAGGATGGAGAGGATCTTTAGGCACGGTGAGGCAGCGTTTGCCGAATAGTACTTGATCACTACGCAGAAGGATTCCGAGGGTCGACCGCAGTATCAGACAGAGATTAGGAACTTGTTGGGACGACATTAGCAGGTTTTTGGTCCGATTCCACCAGGGAGACCGCCGAACAGGGGATTTGAGCACACCATTGAGTTGGAGGAGGGGGCCAAACCCATGATCACCCCCCCTATCGTCATCCTAAGAGGTTCAAGGATGAGATAGAAAAAGCAATCAAGGAATTGCTGGCAATGGGACACATCAGACCTAGTAGCAGTCCATTCACCTCTTCAGTTGTCTTAGTCCTGAAGAAGGATGGTACCATGAGGATGTGCATCAACTACCGGGCTTTGAATAAGAAAACCATAAAAAAAACGGTATCCTATCCCTCGCATTGACGAGTTGATGGATGAGCTGCATGGGGAAGTTTTCTTCTCGAAGATTGATCTACGCTCTGGATATCATTAGATCAACATCAGAGAGAAGGAGATCGAGAAGACGACATTTCAGTGCCACTTTGGCCATTTCGAGTTTCTGGTTATGCCATTCGGGCTAACCAATGCACCAGCTACATTCCAGTCTTGCATGAACCACATTTTCAGGGGGCAGTTGAGGAAATCAGTTTTGGTTTTCTTCGACGACATTTTGATCTATAGCAAGACATGGCAGGAGCCAGTGTTACCGAAAGCTTCCCCCCCCCCCGCCCTCGCTCCACCCTCGGAACCTCGCTTTGAGCGAATCCTCCATGGAAGCTTCTCCAGAAGCCCGCTTCCGGATTTCGAAAGCTCGCTTTGGGGTGATGGGCGCTTCCTAATGAATCTTGCTGGCCTATTGCTCTATTCTTCTATTTCATTAATGTTATCGCACAGTTTGTAGACACAAGAAAGGCTAAGGAGTAGTAGGTCAAACTGGCGAAACAGGAACCTTCCCCACCCAATGCCACCACAATGGGGAGGTTCTTTCTATTTAGGGAGGCTAGGCCCAGGGGAGACGTCCTTGGTAACCTGGGGTTTTGAAAGGGCAAAGGCTAACAACACAAAGACGAAGTTCCCCTTCACAGATTACCGCCAATCAGATAGTTCCGACTAAACAACCAATAATAGAGTATAACCAAAGAAAAGAAGAGCACCTGCTTGAGACAACACAACAAGGAAACTAATATGTGCAATCTTGGTTAGTACCTTATATAAATCAGTGACTATCTTATATTCAATATGAGCAATTTGAAAGTAAATGTTGACGAAGTCAATGTTTACAAGATAGCAATGGCATTAATATCACTTCATCAATAAATACTTGAATGAAACGACATTCAATATAACAAATAACTTCTTAACTCAATTAATGCCTTCAACTACCATTCAATTACTCAAAAGTCAAAACGTTGTTGCAATAAAGATGAAATATTCAATGATGACGTTAGCAACTTAGGGTTAGTAAGTTAGTCTAGGCTAGGGTTAGTGTAGTTAGGGTTTCAATTTCAAGAGGTTCGAGAGTGTTTGGATCCAATTCTACTTCAACGTTGGAGGTCTTAGATCAATGCCTTAGGGTTAATGGAGTCATAGGTGAAGAACACAAAAGTTGAAGGAGATGAGATTTTAAAGGACTAGAGGGATAAGTTTTGAAGTGCTGCTAAAGCAGGGCTCCAAAATCATAACCCTAGGGGAGAGAGGCTCACTCTGGTGTTGCTAAAGCAAGGCCTCATGCTCTCTCCTCCTTCTCGGCAAACAACTAGCTCAATGAAAAACAAAGTCAAGACAAGAGGGTTTAAAGAGGGAGAGTGTTGCTAAGGCAAGGCTCTTTCATCAAACCCTAAAAGAAAACGGCCCTAGGTGTAGATAACCTAGGCCTGGGACGTCCTCTTCCTCTTGAAGTCAAAATGTACGGCTAGCTTAAGGGAAGAACAAAAAGGAGTGTAGCTATGGCTAGGCTCTCTTCTTCTTCTTCAATGGCTAAAAGTTTTTCTATCAGGGGAATGAGACAACGACCTACTTGTGTGTTTGTCCCCTAGGGTTTTGATTCAACAATATTTATAAATAGATGCAAGAAATTAAACTACAACCATTCAATGAAGAAGTTTTGCAGAAAAATACTTACAAATCATCAAAAAAATAATCATGCAAACCCTAGTTGTAACACCTTCCTTCAAGAAAAACACCATAGAATGCCAAAAATCTCTTCCTTCAACAAGTGCGCCTTCCTCAAATCAGCCAATAATCCAAATGGGGCGCAAATTTCAGACCTCACCAAGTGGTGAGTGAAAGATGATGATAAAATGAGAGTCAAAACCCTCAATATATAGTGTATCAATGACCTAATTTTACTTTTTAGATCATAAAAAGGCCGACAAGGCCATAATACCAAAATAATACTGTTTTTACATTAAATTGTCAAATTAAAACCCTAATTGAGCTACAAAGAGAGTAAAAGCCCCTTCAAGGGAGGCGCTAGCCCTTTCTAGGGCAAATGAGACATCCAAGAGCAAAACGTTAGACCCCCAGGGGCCTCTCCAACATGCCACACGTGCCACTGATGCCCAGTCTGCCTCCAAAGGTGTCCATGAAGCTGGATGATGTCATGGTGAAGATGGGGACGTCCTAAGCCCTCCAAAGCTAGCGTTCCACTGAAAAGGGGTCATTCCCCCTAGGTCTAGTCGTGCCGGAGTGCCTTTGACGGAACGTCCTCTTCCTCTTCGGTGCAAAAGCCCCGATCCATGTCCATCCTATCTCTACCCCCTGATGGGGTCTCAACATCCATCTGGTGGGCTCTTCAGCCCCATGGAGGTCCGAACTGGTCATCTCCCCATGTGTATCGGTCCAAATGGTACCTGTCCGCCGGGCATGGTCCTGCACATCAAAAGCTACACCCTCCATGGGCTCATCAGTCACCGGGATCATAGCAATGTTAATCACATCTCATCATCAATATTATTAAACATATGCATAAAAACCCTGATACATCAATCAATAGCTAAAAGACATTACAAAAACCTGCAATTCAAGATTGGAGAAAAAGACAAGACATCCTATTGGGCTAGTATCCACAAGAAAAGGAAAGTTTCCAGAAAGATTTCATCCAAGCCATGTAAGTGAGGTGATGAGGCTAGGGGATGTCCAGATATGTGGGTGCAGTGTGGGCCAAGGATGCATAATGTTATCTGTGGGTGCCTTTGCAGAAGGCGAGCTGTACCTGTCATGGATGCATTTTTTCCAAGCCCGTTCTTGCCTTTATTCTTTTATTTGCTTTTTCTTATTCTTTTTTTTTTTATTCAAGGGCTAACCAGAGGACACTGCCTTGGCATATTGACCAGAGCTGACAGTGTTACCCACAAGTACTTTCATAGAGATGAGAAGGCTGGCTCGTGATGCGATCACCTTTCCCTTGGCCATGCAACCAAAGGTCACTGCCCTGGCGTGGTAACCAGATGGTGGCAATGTCATACTGTTAGGTACCCATGGACCTAATAGGCTAGCTCGTGATGAGACCCCCTATCCTCTGACTAGGTCTTGTTTTGTTATTTTCCGGGTCACTCTTTTTTCTTGCTGAGAGGCTTTTTACTGCCTTCTCGGGGATCCCTGGGCGAAGCATCTCGAGGTTTTATTTCTAGGCTTTTGTGTTTTACCAGCTGCTTTTACCTTCTGGGCCTTTAGCCCCTTCTTCCCATGAGATAAGGTGCAATCCTACAAACAGGTCAACCCAATGCTTGGACAAGGGGAATGGGATAGATGAGCGGGTGATAAGATGAAACAGTGGTGCTATGATAGGAGCGGACGATGACTTTTCAGAAATTCCCCCAGTGGCAAACCAAGACCTATGGACACATGCTTGCTAGGGCACCCTGTCAATCTCTCCAAGCATGGTCAAGTGGGCTAAAGTAAGATCCAAGCAGTTGTTAGAGATAAAAGGAACCAGATGCATATATTTAAAGGTTTGAATGATCAAAAGTGACACATACCATGATACTTGGACCAATTACCTCATGGAGCAAGAACCTCTTCTGATACAAGACCAAGCCGATGGTGATGGATGTTGCTGCTGCTGACAAGACAAAGCTGATGGAAGAAAAAAAGGATGGGCCCTCCGGGGCCATGCTCAGGTCAATCCTGCTCTCGATACTCCATGTCGAGGACCTGTGGGTCTCGAGACATGATCTCGTAGTTATCCCTAAAAATCAGGGATAACAGTTAACAACATTTGTGGAACTTTACCTTGGCTCTGATTCTATGACTTAAATCAGGTAATCGAACATTGTGGACTGTGCTAAAATTCTGTACTAAATGCTGTTATAGAGTTGCTCTCGTGGTATGTTATAGAGTTGCTCTCTATGGATCTTATACTGGATTTGTTTCTATGACTTCAAAGTAAGGACTTAGGAAACTACCCTAGCCTAGGGGGAAACCCTAAAGTCAATTAAGCTAAGTCATTAGAGATTAAAGTGGAAGTGTGAATTACCTTAAATTGATTAGCACAATTAACCCAAGAAACCAATCCTATACTTCAAAGATGTTGCAAAAAAATGTGACTTGGAGAGTTACAAAATGGTTTAGTGACAAGAAGCTCCATGGGGCGCTTCATTACCTTACATGTTAGTCTATAGATGATAGATTCATAGCATTTAGCAACTAGACTCTAGAGTCTAGCACAGTTTAAAATTTATTGTTTTGGACCTTTCTGTAATGTTCCCAAGCCAATTTTTTTGCTTGGGAACACTAGCTAACCACTGAATTAACTGTTTGATGTGTTGTGTATGCAGGTTGGCCTCTCAAATTTCGGCCTTAGGGTTATATTTAGTTATTCAACCCAAATCATGAAGATATACTCAATATAATGCAAGATCTAAACAATACACAAGATATGGAACTCCAAAGCACATATCTGACCTTTTTATTATGAAAAGCAAGAACCTGATACAATATAGAAGCAGATTTGGAATAACATCAGATGGCTTCAAGATAGAAGATATGAGCTACTACAAAATGCTCCCGACAATACAAAGTGAGCTTCCAAAGGCTGAATATATGATGAAGTACCAAACACAAAGGAGCTAGGGTTACGTCCTACCCCCCTAGCTGTTGGCATGTCCTGCTGGAAGGATGAGAAGGCCAAGATTTCGGCCCAGCTGAAGGCTACCTCCAAACAATGGCAAACTACACCAAGAGATAGATCAGGTTAAGGGAAATCCCTCTCTGAAGTATGAAGCCCAAATACCAAGTCTTTCCCCTCCAAACTGCTGAAATCCTAATCAAGACTACGCCCTCCTGAAGCCCGGAAGTGCCCAATATTTTGGCGCTGATGAAGGAAGCCTCCAAAACTCCTGAAACTCCTTAGGATGATAGATCGGGCTGCCACAAGCCACTTGGAGAAGTCTCACAATCAGATATGAGGTATAACTCACTAGATCTGACAATATCTGAATCACCAATACGCCCTCCTTCTCTTAAAGCCGTCCCAAATTTGTAGCTAACAATCTGGCTGAAGTAACTCCTCCAAAATACCTCCAAACTGATGAGCAAGGTCCTGCAAGCAAAACCCAAATGCTAAAATGTCTCAAGGCTCTATGACAATGCTGGATCGAACTTCCCCTCAAGCAATGGTGCACCCTTGCTGGAAAACCCTAACTGGTACGGCCTTGCTGTCCTCCTGAATAGATGATGGAACCTGTGATGAGTGTAGAATGGTGTGGGTGGAGTATTTCATCCCCGAGACCAAGCTTGGAACAAGTTGAGTGGAATCTTTCACCACTGAGTTGTTCTCTAGGGTTTGTAATCTCAAAACCCTCAAAACTGTGTGCTCAAGAGCTCAACAAGCAAATACCAAAATCCAAGATGAATGAAAGGTGCACCCTAGCCTTTCCTTTATACTTCCATTCTATTTCCATGTTGAGTTAGTTTAACCCCTAGGTTGAACTCCTAACTCAACCTCTAATGTTCTAATTCTTCATTGAGTTACTTTTTGTCCTTTTTCCCTTTTTCTTAGTCAACTTCAAAATATAACATTAGTTTGGTTGACTTTTCCTCATGCTACATGAGACTATGGTCTAGTGGGGATGGCCAGACCACTAAGTCTTCCCAAACCTCTTCATCAAGAGGTGGGGGACATTACACTTTCGATCTTCATAATTCAGTGCAGATGGCCTATTTTGTAATCATAACTATTTGGTCATGACTCATGTTATTGTTGACAGTTGCTAGATGACTGATTTCATTCCATAACTTAATGGTCTACTTTCTATTATATGGCTTAAAAATTTGTATGTTGGTTTGTAAGTTTGTAATTGCTAGATTCTAGATGGTTGATGCTCGAATGATTAATCATTGGTGTACTACTACTTATTACTATGGATGCCATTTTAATGTTACAATGTACAAATATGCATGTTTTCATACATTCTGCAGCTAATTTGACTTTCTGCATGTTTTTTTAATATAAACGCAATATATATATAAATTTATATATCTATAATAGACGCTTCCGGAACACTTCGCTCCCGAGGAGTTTTTGAAAATGATGCTCCCGATGCTCCACTTCCTAAAAATGCTCTCGCTTCGCTTCGCGCTTTGGCAACATTGGCAGGAGCATATGGGACACTTGGAGGAGGTATTGAGCATCATGGAGGCGCAATCACTGTACGCCAAAGAGTCCAAGTGTGAGTTTGGGATGACAGAGTTGCTTTACTTGGGCCACATTATCAGTGCACAGGGGGTTCAGGTACATCAGGAGAAGATCAGGGCCATTCTGGATTGGCCAACACCCAGAAGTTTGACAGAGTTAAGGAGCTTCTTTGGGTTGTGCAGTTATTACAGGAGGTTTGTCAGGGGTTTTCGAAGCTAGGATCACCATGCACAGATTTGACCAAGAAGGGAAGGGTGCCTTTCAGTGGACAGCAGAGTCACAATGGACTTTTGAGAAGATGAAGGAGGTTATGAGCACATGCCCTGTTCTAGCCCTTTCAGACTTCTCGCAGCGGTTCGTCTTGGAGTGCGACGCATCACGGGTGGGAATTGGAGCAGTGTTGATGCAGGGAGGCCATCCCATTGTGTTTGAGAGTAGGAAGCTCAGCGAGTCGGAGCGACTCTACCCTATTTATGACAAGGAAATGCTAGCAATTATGCACGCCTTAACCAAATTCAGGCAATATCTGGTGGGCAACAGATTTGTAGTGAAGACTGATCACAAAAGTGTCAAGTATTTCCTGGATCAGAAAGACCTCAGTGAGAGGCAACAGAAGTGGGTCTCGAAGATCCAAGCCTTTGATTTTGACATCGAGTATGTCAAGGGAAAAAGGAACGTCGTGGCAGATGCCTTGTCCAGGAGGCCACCAGGGTGTTCGATGATGGACATTTGCACATATTGGAAAGCACACTTGTTGGTGGAATATTCCAAAAACAAGTTTTCTTGTGAGGTAATGGATGGACAGGTGGTTGACGCTAGATACCAGGTACTAGATGACGTCATTTTCTACAAAGACCGGATCTACTTGGTACCAGAATCGACCCTGAAGGGGAAAATTTAAGGTGTGTCATGATTCGCATACAACAGGGCATCAGGGGTACTTCAAAACATATAAGCAGATCAGGGAGAGATTCTCGTGGAAGGGTCTCAAGGATGATGTACTGAAGCATATCCAGAAGTGCACGACTTGTCAGCAGAACAAGTCCGAGCAGACACACCCCGCAAGGCTGCTACAACGTCTACCCATTCCAGAGTAGAAATGGGAGAGCATTTCTATGGATTTCATTACAGGCCTTCCTCGAGTGTAGGGCAGGGACTGTATATTTGTGGTGGTCGACAGACTGACCAAATTTGCACATTTCTTTGCCATACCCACAGACTACAAGGCCATACAGGTAGCAGAGTTGTTTTTCAGGGAGGTATTCCGGATTTCGGTTGCATGGTTTACCCAGGCAGATAGCCAGTGATAGAGATGGGCGCTTCATCAATGGATTTTGGCAGGAGCTGTTCAGGTTGACAGGAACAGAGCTAGCTACGAGTACCAGCTACCACCCACAGACAGATGGACAGACAGAGATTGTCAACAAATGGGTGGAGGGGTATCTGAGGAACTATGTGGGAGGGAAACAACGCACATGGGTGAGATGGTTACACATGGGTGAGTATTGTTACAACACAACTTACCATATGTCCATCAGGATGTCACCGTTCAGGGCATTGTACGGATACGATGCACCTTCCTTTGTGGAGACTGTGTTTGGGGACAGTAGGGTCCCAGGGGCCAAAGACTGGGTGGACAAGAGTCAGAGGATTCTGCGGTCAGTGAGGGAGAACTTGTAGACGACTCAGAACCAGTAGAAGATGTATGCAGACCGACATAGAGTCGAGCGTAGTTTTGAGGTAGGGGATTTGGTTTTTCTGCGACTACAGCCATACAAACAGTCCTCCTTGAAGAGGATCGGAGCAGAGAAGCTGAAGCCCAAGTTTTATGGGCCATACAGAGTCATCAGGAGAGTAGGCGAGGTGGCATACGAGCTAGAGCTATAGGAGGGTAGCAAGATTCATAACGTCTTTCACGTCCCTTGCCTTAAAAAGGCCGTGGGACAACAGATTAGTATTTCAGAGGAGTTTCCACCCTTGGATGAGGAGGGCCAGTTGGCGCTGCTGCCAGAGGAGGTATTAGAGCAGAGAGAGTGCAGGTTGAGGAGCAGGGTCATCAGGGAGTGTTTGGTTAGATGGAGGGGCCTTCCAATGGAGGATGCCACATGGGAGGGAGAGCATATTTTGCAGCACCCAGGATTGATGTTGCTTGAGGACAAGCAATCTTGGGAAGGGAGGATTGTGATGTCCCGTTCCCAAGAGTAGGCCTGTAGGGAGTGACTTAGTAGTCTATGTGTTCCCGTAGACTATAGTCAAGCACAAACAGGGAACAAGAGGGAGAAATAAGGGTGAATTGATGGAAAAACGATGAATTAAACCAAAAACTTAGGAAAATTCACTTAAGCCTAAGTCAGCGAAGAATTAGAATGAAAAGGTGCTAAAGGGGGACTTAATTAATTAATTATTCACCTTAGGAGGAAAAACGCCTAGCTTTAGTGAGGTCAATGGTGAATTAGGTTGGGAATGATATAAAGGGAGGAATTTGACCTAATTCCTCATTATGCATTGTTATGATTTGATGTTGAGAGTTCCCAGAGGAGGAAGAGAGTCGACTTTACTGTTTTGTGGATTTCTGGA
>ML809488.1:116746-129758 GCA_009831015.1 Picea engelmannii | reverse complement strand
TAACACATCAGCAAACAAACTTTTCAGAGGGCTGTTATAAAACAGCAATTACACATTTTATGACAGCAGAAAACTTAGTGACTTTGCTTGGTCAAAGACAGGCCAAGAAGTCTTGCTGATAGGACCTGGATTTTCTACAGATCTTCTGGGAGTAAGTTTCATACACGCTGGGCTGGTCAGTGTGGAGTAGTGTTAATAGGAAAATCTCAAAAGAGAATTATTGCTTGGCTTTAAGAACCGCCTAGGGGTAGTGTGCGAAGTTTCACTGAATACCTTGGGCTTGTTGCCCTTAGTGTTGGACCTCCGACACCTCTAGTGGGCTTGTTGGTGAAACCATTGGGTTTCGAAAAGTTCTTAACAAATCTTTGAGCTAAAGGGATAACCTCTCTAGAGGCCAACTCGAGATTAGCTTCAAACACTTTATTTTCTTGCAAATAAAAATTTATCTCATTAACCTACTATCAATAAAGACAATCTAATAAAATACACGATCTACAACTGCCCATGATACCTTTAAGGCATTGGTCTCATTTTACATTACATAAATTCATTTGCTTCGAGTACTTTACTTTTCAGTTATTTATCTTGAAGTATTTCCTTTTACTTGTATCTGTTATCTCAAGTATCCTTTTATGCAAGTAACTCTTATGTATCTTGTGGTTGTTAATTGATGTATGCTCTTATAATAGATTTGCTTCATGTATTGTCTTTTTTGCAATAAACTCCTAGAATACTAATTGCTTAGATTTAGTTTTAAGCCTTAGATTATTTTCTTTAGGGACTACCCCCCTTGGCTTCGCTAGGAGTTGACCTAGATAGAGGAGTTGAGGTTTAGGTGACAACACCTTAACTCTAACTTGCCCCCAAGGACACACCGAGTGGATTGAAGATTTCTTCCATGTTACCCAGGTGTGTATAAAGGCGACAACAATACCCAAGAATTGAAAAGCATCCACAAAAGATCATCCTCCATGAGGTGCGCACTGGACCCAAGAAGCCAAAGAGAGATAGTGAAATTTTCTAGAGCTCCCACTCACAAATGTGAGGGAGTTGTGATGATGAAAAATGAATCCAAGTGCTTCCTCTATATATATGAGGTAACCAAGCACTAATTTGTCCACATAATAAAGTCAAATGTCAATGATCCATGCCAAAAGTGGGGCTGACCCCTCAAAGTAGCCTCTAGAATTCTAAAACATGCAAATAATAAATCATAAAGCCACACGTGTGGTGACGTCTAGCCTCCTAGAGGTGAAGGAGGGCCTCCCAAGGCCATGTGTCCACATCCAAAGTGCAAGCAAGGTGGGAGAATGCCATGCCACCTCAAATCATCATGTGGTGTCCATGTGGAAAGCAAACCGCATCATCTCCATCAAATCCTAGCACATGACGTCATCATCAAGCCCAACGTCCAAGGTGTAGAATGCAATGTCCAAGGTGGAGAGGGGATGCATCTCATCTTTGCATGCTATCCAATCCGAACCAAGTGCAACATCCTTCATCAAGTGGCTGAGTAAGGTGTGGGTGCATTGTCCAAAGTATGGGCTTCCTTCCCATAAGTGTGCTATCATGACTATATCTGTCAACATCAAGCCCATCTGTCCATCGTTCAATATCTAGAAGATGTGAGAGCCTGTATCTGACTGTGTTAAGCCACTAGGTGACTCAATGCTCTGCATCACACATGCCTTGCCCTGCAATAAAGGCACAACGTCTTGGGTGAAAGCTTGGGGCGTCCTTCAAAGTACCATGTCAGGTGCATCCAAATCAAAACAAAACATGGAATTGTTATCACACAGATTGTAGCTTGGGAAAAGTCCAACCCAAGTCACAAAGGTGAGACAACTACGGGAGTACTTACCCACTGTCACCTTAGATAGACACTCCCCTCGCTTTAGTGATGATGAAATCCCCACAAGGGGGGAATTCCAATGATTCTAGGGGGATTGAGATGGAAAGTGTAAGAATGATAGATGAACACCCCTATAGGTCAAGATTGGAGAATGAGTCTTGTAGATGGAGAATGGTTTCCAAGTATAGAGTACCTACAAAATAGTGTTAGCCTTGCTCGGAAGAAGACAAATGATAGATATACAAGCCTTAATCAACGGGGATCAAGCAAGAAACCTTGCTGTCCCAAATTGCAGCAGTATGAAAATATATAGATCCATAATAAAAGATGTCAATAGCTGCAAATTTAACCATCATATAAAAAATAAAGCTAGCAATGACTAGTCAAACTTCCAATGTTTAAAGCAAAACTTTGGTGGAATTAAGGGCTGTTTATTAAGTGTTATCAACAAGTTATTATAACAGCCAAGTGCCTGTAGCAGAAAATTGCTACAGAAGCAAGATCTAGCCACAAAAATGAACAAGTAAACCACCCAACAATTAGCCATAACTAGTAGAACAATAACCAAGGTTTACAAGTGAATTTCAGCGGTACATTAGTGAGCAAAGATTGAAAGAAGATGAGTTTGCTGCAACCCTAATGGCTGTAGCATCAATTTGTAATAACAAAGAGAATTATTAGGCTAATCAAGACGCCCCCAAGGCATAAGAAAGGTTCTAGCATAAAGAATAGATTCCAACTTGAACAATTGCAATATCTCAACAATTCACGTATACCAATGCAACGATATTATATCTCCAATGCAAATTAGACTAGTGTCAAATCAATTGGGTTATGGAGTCTCTTGTGTAAGAGCTAGTCGTGTTACTTCTCTAGGGGTGTAATCCTTTTTACTCCCTATAGCAAACAAAACTGACAAGGTAAATCTAGGAGGGGGTAAGCCTTTTTACTCCTCTTAGCAACCTTTGCAAAGTGGCTTATTCAATGATAAGAAAGTAGACTTGATGTAGGGTGTATGCCTTTATACTCCTCCAAGGGTTTAGACAAATTTAGCTTGAAACAAGAAGAAAAACACAATTAATGCAGAAATTCCTTACTAATTCTAAGAAAAAGCATGAAGAAACCCTTTCTTATCAAGTGTATTCCACCAAAATTACCAATAACAAGCATCCAGGAGATAGCGCCTTAGCTTCCTTCACCAAAAGACAAGTACTAACATCCACAAGAGAGATTCAAGAGAGAGATAGACCGAAATGCCCAAGTAGGGCGAAAATTTCAGCCATGTAATATGTAATTCTCAAGTGAGTTATATCTAAAATGACAATGGGGTGACCTCTTTTTATAGGTCACCTAAAACCCATTTCTCCACAATTCCAAATGTCAACAACAAATTAGGGAGGCCGACCTCCTCTATTTGACCTTTACAATTTATAATTAGAAATTCATAAAGTAAAATCCCCTTTTATGGGTGACGTCATGCCCTAAAGGGTGACATAGGGCCTCTAGGAGAGACGTTTGAGCCTTTGATGAAGGACGTGGGGTCTCCAAAGGACATAAATCATGCCATGAAGTGCTCTAGCATGTGCCAAGTGTCTCTCTCTTCATCAAACCAAGCTACACCACCATGAACCATCAAAATCCCATCAAAATCCTAGCCCATGTGACGTCTAGGGCATCAAGTGTGATGTTTTAAGCCTCCAAAGGCCAACGTTTGGGTGCAACAGGATGGAGTGTAGTCTCCTCATGGTCTCTAGGTGCCTCCAAAGGCAACGTTCCCTCTCCCATGTGTCCAAATAGAGGGGGCGCATCATCCAACCTGTGAGCTTCATGCCCCAAATGAAGGTCCAAGTGACCTTGTGCCTTCATGAAAAGAGTTCACCTGTCAAGGATTTGCAAAGACAAACAAGTACGCCCTCCAAGGGTCCACAAGTCACAATATCATGCCAAGTGAGCCATATCTAATAAAAGAACCACCCGAACATGTGCATCAAATCCCCCCTTTTCAAAATAAACAAATGCTCAAAGACCTTATACAATTTTCCAAATTTAGATATGGGAGGGGTGCCATAATACCCTATTGGGTGAAGTTTGAACCAATTCCTCAAGTGGGGATGTTCCCAAGGATAATCCTTTCTAGGTCATGTAGTGAATGTGAGGTGGATGGGGTTAGATTTCTAGGTATGGGGTTTCATGACATACATGGATCGTATTGTCTCATTTATGGGAGCCTTTGTTGAGGGCTAGCCACATCCCTTTCCTCTTTTTGTTTTTAAAGCATATTTTTCCAAGCCCTTTATTAGCCATTTATTTTGCATGTGTCACCAAGTTGAAGACAATAAGGGGCACTAAAAAGGAAATGCATAGCCCAAATATGCTCTACCTTGGTTCGCATGCCTTTCCAAGTTGAAGACAATAAGGGGCACTAAAAAGGAAATGCATAGCCCACAAACGCTCTACCTTGGAAAGTGTTATTGATTAATTAGTTATTTATTTTATGGGTCCCTCACTTTTTTGAGAAGCGTTTCATTGCTCTCGGGATCCCAGGGCGAGCTTTTATTGCATGATGTTTTTGCTAGGGCACCTCCGAGCCTAGTGTCCCTTTCTTCCCATGAAATGAGGTACATGCCTTTCTTGGGTCGATAAGCTTGAAAACTTAAAAGATGGGAAACGAAGGGGAAAAAGTGATGGAAGGTGGCAAGTATGAGCAAGCAAGAGAAAGAAAGAGATTTTGCACCAAAACTTGTAGATATCTTCTTGAGCTTTTAGTGGCCAATTTTGGGCAGCACCTCCCTTTTTAATGGTGAAAACCTGCAGAAAACAACAAACAAAGCTTGCTGGAAAATGCTAAAAATCACCTAAATATGTTAGTTTTGGGTTAGCATATATACAAAAAAATTTACAATAAAAATCTAAACTTGGAAATTGTTTTTTCAGCAAGATTTAAGTGATTATGTATGCAAAAAATAAGTAAATAGAAGGCTGAAAATTGAACAGAAAATTATGTGAAGTAAAATGAAGCCTTTGGAGTTTCTCCAAGCTTTGACAACCTACAAATCTGTAAACCCTTGCTACACAATGAGGCAAGAAGGTGAGATCTTTTAAAAGGCCTACAAAATACTTTGTAAACACTAATAAAAACAAATCACATAAACCTATAGCAATACTACCATAGATTTATCCCTAGCAAAATACTTTGCTTAGGGTTCTTCAAGTAAAACAATGTGAAGCAAAAATAAACAAAACTTTACAATATTACCGTACTAAGAGAAAATACCATACAAGAGTAGCCAAAAAGCACCAAGAACACCAAAAGAACACCAAGAGATCCTCCAAAGCTTCACTTTATTGCTCAAAAGAATGGTTGCAAAATTGCAACAAAATTATATGAGAGAAATGGGAGAGAGTGGGGAGAAATTTTGGTATAATGGAGTTGCTGTGAAAACTTCATGTCAAAATGAGGAGAAGGGGCTTCCTTTTAAAGGAGGGAAAGAGGAGAGACCCCTCTTGGATGAGTTACAAGTATCGCCCATCCAAGAGAGAGAGAACAAGTCAAGGGGGGGACACTTTTAGGGTTTTGGAGTGAGTTAGGGTTTGAGGGGTGAGATGTGAGGGGGGAAAACCCCATTCCTTTTGTTCAAACCTTTGACTAGGCTCTAAGGGGTGCACACTTAGGGTTTGAGGCCTTCTCCACCTTTAATTTTCACTTTTCCCTAAGTTCATGAAGAAGGAGGGCGGCCCTCTCACTAGGGAGACTTGTTATCGCTCAATTTGTACTTATTCCCAAGGGAAGGTAAATGGAAAGCAAATTGGCGTAACTTGAGGTTATCCTATCACTGTCACCTCAATAGGATTCCTCTTTCTATTTAGGGTTGAAGGCACAGGGGAGACGTCCCCGGTGACCTGCGAGTTTGAGAAGGCAAGGTCAAGATATCTATTAAAAGGTCCCCTCTCACAAGTCACCACTTATAAGAAAATCCCGGGGTTATAACCAATGACGTGATGAAATATCAAGATGTACCTACTCGGAACAAAGCAACAAGAAACTATGTATTTTGCAAGTACAACTTGCCGTTAGCACTTCACAAAACCACAGACTTTCTCAATAAAAGCAATTGGCTGATATAATGGTGAAGTAAACATAAATTTATAGCAACAATATTTATAAGACAATACTTCACAAAAAGTGCCTTAAAATAGCTTCAAAATGACCAAGAAAAATCAATCATTAACATCATAATACTAGCATTTATGAGAAGCAAGTAAGGCAATGTATTAATCAACTTTTTCAATTGCTTTTAGGAGCTTTTAATGCTGCAAAATATGGTTGTATCTTACTTTAGTAACAACAACAATAAATTTAGTAGGTTAGGCTATTCTAATGTTAGAAATGGTTAGTAGAAGGCTTAAGGTGTAGGTTTTGATGGTTGCTTTGGTCAATCACTCAATAGGAAGTCTTAGATTAGTGATTTTAGGGAAAATGGAGTCTATTAGGTGGCAACAAATGTTGAAGGAAAAGGATGATAGTAAGAGAGCCAAAGACAAGAGAGATTAGTAGTTGAAGTGTTTGTAACCCAAGGCTTCAACTACCAAACCCTAGGGGGAAAATAGCTACTAATGTGTAGGTAACCCTAGGCCTTCGTAAATTTTCCTCCCTCTTTAACTCAAAGATGAAGATGATGACGGCTTGGATGAAGGAAGAATGCTAGGGTGTTGCAATGGCAAGGCCTCTAGCAAAAGCTTCAAGGAAAAAATCGGCTTCTTGGCAAAATCTAGTAGGTAAAAGCTTTTAAAGAAAGGACAATAACATGTGCTTGGCTTCCTAGGGTTTTAGACTAGCAATTTCATAATCTTAATGTAAATGCAAGATAAACATAACCATAACTATTCAATTAAGAAGAATTGCAGAAATCTTATCTACATTCATCAAGAATCATCAAGCAAAACCCTAGTTGAACACTTCCACCAAGAAAATTGCCAAAATAGTCCAAGATAAGCCTCCTCCAACAAGTGCGCCTAAAATTTCAGCCAATAAACCCTAAGTAGGGCACAAATTTCAAACCTCACTAAGTGTGAGTGAAAGATGATCTAAAATACAAGGGTAAAAACCCTTATTTATATAGTTTCAATGACCAAAATTAGGTCAAAAAGGCCGACATGGCCAGTTACATGTAATATCCAATTTTTACATTAAATGACATAAATAAACCCTAAATCAAGCAGAAAAGGTGACGTCATGCCCTTTTAGGGTGACATTGGGCCGCCTTAGGGCAACATTGGCCTCCAGGAGCAAAATGTTAGGCCTCCTTGGGCCTCTGGATCATGCCACATGTGCCACTTGGCACACAACTACCTCCAAAGTGTCCAAAACGCTGGGTGACTGTCATGGGTCACATGGGTGACGTCATGGGCCTTCCAAGGCCTACATCATGGTGAGAAGGGAAAGGCCCCCTTAGGTCCAGGCCTGCCAGGCTGTCTCTGGTGGAACGTCCTCCTCTCTCTCCGGTGCAAACCTCTGATATGTCTCTGCCCTTGGATGGGGTCTCAACATCTATCTGGTGGGCTTTTAGCTATATGGAGGTCTCAACTAATCATCTCCCCATGTGTACTTGTCCATCGGGTTTGGCCCTGCAATAACAACAACTACGCCCTCCATGGGCTCATAAGTCACAAGGATCATAGCAATGTCAATCACATCTAATAATCAAGTTATTTAAACATGTGCATGAAACCCCCTTTCCCAGACAAGTGCTCAAAGACGTTATGCTATTCTACAAGGCAGGTTTGGAGGGGACGCTAGGATGTCCTATTGGGCTAGTGCTCATTGGATGCGGGATGTTTCCGGGTGAAGACAAATCAAGGTCATGTAAGTGGATGAGGTGGTAAGGGATGTCTGAGCAATGGGTGCAGTGATGATAGGGGAATGTATGGCTTACCTGTGGGTGCCTTTGAAGAGGGTGAGCTGCACCTTGTCATGGATGCAAATGTTTCCAAGCCCATTCATGCCTTTTATCTTTTTATCTTATTGCTTTTTCTTTCAAGAAACTAGTTAGGGGACATCGCCCTGGTGTGGTGACCAGTGGTGACAATGTCACCCACAAGCATTTCACGGAAATGAGAAGGTTGGCTTGTGATGAGACCCCCTTTGTCTTGGCTATGCCACCAAGAGCCACTACCCTGGAGTGGTGACCGACTGAATGGTAGTGTCATACCGCTACATGCCCATGGACCTATTAGGCTGGCTCGTGATGAGACCCCCTATTCTCCAACTAGGTCTTGATTTTATTATTTTATGGGTCCCTCTGTTTCTTGCTGAGAAGCCTTTTATTGCTTTCTCGGGGATCCCTGGGCGAAGCATTTGAAGGTTTCATTCTTTTGGCTTTTATCTTTTGCCAGCTATCTTTACTCTCTGGGCCTTTAGCCGCTTCTTCCCACAAGGTAAGGTACAACCCTTTGCTATCTTAGCAAACCCAATGCCCGAACTAGTGTATGGGATGAATGAGAGGGAAAAAGAAGAAAAGTGGTAAGTATGGTGGGAACGGACGATGACCTTTCATGAACCCCCCCCTTAGTGGCAAGTCAAACCCTATGGGAACCAGCTTCGTAAGACATCCTGTCATTCCCCCCAAGTGTGCACAAGTGGAAAGGCATAAGGTCCAAGCACACGTTAGAAGTAAAAAGAATTAAATGAACATATTCAAATGTTTTGAGAATCAGAGTGACACATACCATGATACCCGAACTCATTACCTCATGGAGCAAAACCCACTGCTGCTGAAGGACCAGTCCGATGGGATGGATGTTGCTGCCCTGACAAGGTGGAGGCGCTGAAGAAGAAGAAGGATGGGCCCTCTAGGGACAGGCTCAAGTCGATACGGCTCTCGGTACTCCATGTCTAGGACTTGTGAGCCTCGAGACATAATCTCCTTAGTTATCCCTAGGCTAGGTGATAACATCTGGCTCCAACTCGGGGACATGTGTTCACCGTAGAGCGCATGAGAACCTCAACATCTTTGGCATAACCTGTGACCTGCTTGATCTCAACAGAAGAATTTTGGCAATCATTTGGGGTGGTGATATCACCTCGGGCTCGTATATAGTACAAAAAATGAAAGCAATCATACATACAAATGGAAATACAAACTACTCTAGCATGAAATGCAAATGGTATATACAATGAATGCAAATTCCTACCTACTTACCTGTGAAGTCAAGTCTCTGCCCCCTGATGGGGTTTGAGGAGGTGCCTGTTCACTGGTAATTGGCGCCTTCTTCCTTCTAATGTAGAAAAATAGTAGGCATCATTGACTGACTTTCTTCCAACTTTGAAGGGTCCAATCCAAAATTGTGCACTTCCCTTGACATTAGTAGGCTCTCCCTTCTTTGTGTCCCACATCCAGTCTATATCTCCCTCTTTATAATCCTTGGTCTTGAATCTGGCTATTTCTTTTACAACCCTGGTGTATTGTCTTGAGGGAGGAGGGTGGGGTTCTGCTGTGAAGACTTCTTGCTGGGATGGCTTGATCAACATGTCCTCTTCTTCTTTCTTTAACAATTTGACAGTCCCAACTTCTTTGTCCTTGTATTTGTCTAGGAGTTGCTAATACTCTTCCTTCTTTAGCCATTGTATTTGATCGAAGTCTTCCTCTGAAGCGAAAGGCAAATCATCAGGGGAAAATACAGGAAGACTTTCTTTGGTTGGCTCATGTGTTTCACTAGTTTCAATATCACCCCCTTCCCATTTGACGAAGCCAACTCCTTTCCTTCTAAACCTTATCAAATAGTCATCTTCTTGTGTAGAAGAATAATCATCCAAGTCTTCAGAGATGTCAGATGCATCGTTAGGATAATCACCCCAATTTGTATCTCTTTCTTGCTCCAGAACGATGGGGCGGGGTCCCACTAAAGCACTATCCCTTATGTATGTTTCGTGCAAATGCAACACCTCATCATTACCTAGTGCAATATTGTCCTTGTGATTGCTAGGAATATTCTGGTCACCCTTTTGCCTTAGTCCCTGTTATCTCACTAATATTGTCTTCTTCTGTCAAGGGCAGAGTGGGCCAACCTAGAAATAAACATGGATCTACTGCGCTGTAGTCACTATGTCCCTGAAAGGGGGTCTGCTCATTTTGCTCAAAATGACCAGTTTGTAATAGCGTGGAAGTTTCTTCGGACGATAGCTGGTCATCTAGGATTTGCTTTGTCAAAGAAGGGATTTCCAACATTTCACGAATCCTTTTAACCTTTTGTAAGATATAGGCCATACTAGTGCTCAGGTTGGTTCTATTATTGTCAGTTTTTGGGAAATGTTTGGGTAGATTGCCAGCATACACCTGGGCCTCTTCAAGCTTTACCCTTGAGTTCTTATTTGTTTGGCCAAATTATTCAATCCCAGGCTTCCTCATGTCTTGATTTTCTTGGATTTGACTTGGCATGAACAAGGTGAATATGGAATCTACAAAATTAGGTTTCTCATGAGTAGCCTTTGGGTGATAACGTTCAAAATAGGAGTCCTTGCATCACTAGGGTTTAGGATGATTTTCTTGCCTTGCAACATTTTGTAGTTTCAAAGTGTTCAGACAAATTTTTCTCTTGGAGCATGAGATTTTATTGTTTGAGGTCTCATAGAAAGTGGCTTTTGGATTTATGATAATGACCTTTCTAATTGAGTGATTCTTTCAAAGGTACTTAGATCCTTAGAGGGTTCATGTTGTTTTGAAAAATTTAAGGCATCTTTCATGTTTGACAAACCTGTGCTCCATTTCCTATGGAAAGTATTGTTTTCTACCTCTAGAATCTCTGGGAGGTCATTCTCTAGTCCTCCCATACTTTCCTTATTTAGCTCCCAGATGTCATCATTGTTCAAATAATTGACCTGATGGGTGGCACTGTTGAACTTAAGATTCTCTTCAATCTGGCAGGCAACATCTTGAGCTTCTTCTAGGGTTGTAGGTAATCGATCCTTGAGGGTAAGTTGTAAAGTTCCTTCAAAGGAGTTAAGGTAATGTTGGAGAACAACGCTCTTTGGGAGAAAATTAGGTTGAAGTTTGCTAATGAGACTGTTGAACCTATCATTGAATTCCCTAACGTCTTCGTCTGTTTGTTTGCAAACTTCGAGGTATTGAGAGTAAAAGGAGGCCATACTTTCTTCTTTACACCATCTTTTCTTGAAAGCTTGTTCAAGATCTTCAGGGGTTTTGATGCTTCCATTCGGGAGACCATTAATCCAGCCTCTGGCACTCCCGGTGAGTGAGCTTGCAAAAAGCCTCATGAAAGTATCAGGGTGTTCTTCTCCCGATTGGTGAATTTCATATTCCTCATATAACGTATCGTTGTGTGAGTTTCCATAAGATCCTACTTCTCCCGAGAATTTAGGTATCCAGGAATCAACCTCTTTGGGGAGATCCTGTAATCCTCCTTGGGTGTTCGTTAAGTCCAAATGGCCAAAAAGTTCTTTGTGAGACCATTTAGGAGGATCTATAGGGGTTATAGGAACTACGAGAGAAGAAGAAAGTGTGTAGTGACGTCCGCTACGGGTCGTCATTTGTGAAGTCGCCAGATTGTTTTCTTGAAACTATCAAAAGGGATGAGTGGATAACCCTTAGTGGAGTCGCCAGGTAAACTTTGTAAAAAAAGGCTTTTGAGGAAAGGCTTACCGAAAAGTGTCGTTTTTGGGGAGAATTGACTTAGTGTTCCCCGACAACGGCGCCAAAATGTTATTGGTCAATTTGTACTTATTCCCAAGGGGAGGTAAATGGAAAGCAAATTGGCGTAACCTGAGGTTATCCTATCACTGTCACATCAATAGGATTCCTCTTTCTATTTAGGGTTGAAGGCCCAAGGGAGACATCCCCGGTGACCTGGGGGTTTGAGAAGGCAAGGTCAAGATATCTATTAAAAGGTCCCCTCTCACAAGTCACCACTAATCAGAAAGTCCCAGGGTTATAACCAATGAAGTAATGAATTATCAAGATGTACCTGCTCGGAACAAAGCAACAAGAAACTATGTATTTTGCAAGTACAACTTGCCGTTAGCACTTCATAAAACCACAAACTTTCTCAATAAATGCAATTGGCTAATATAATGGTGAAGTAAACATAAATTTATAGCAACAATATTTATAACACAATACTTCACAATAAGTGCCTTAAAATAGCTTCAAAATGACCAAGAACAATCAATCATTAACATCATAATACTAGCATTTATCAGAAGCAAGTAAGGCAATGCATTAATCAACTTTTTCAATTACTTTTAGGAGCTTTTAATGCTGAAAAATATGGCTGTAGCTTACTTTAGTAACAATATCAATAAAGTTTGTAGGTTAGGCTATTCTAATGTTAGAAATGGTTAGTAGAAAGCTTAAGGTGTAGGTTTTGACGGTTGCTCTCGTCAATCACTCAATAGGAAGTCTTAGATTAGTGCTTTTAGGGAAAATGGAGTCTATTAGGTGGCAGCAAATGTTGAAGGAAAAGGATGATAGTAAGAGAGCCAAAGACAAGAGAGATTAGTAGTTGAAGTGTTGGTAACCCAAGGCTTCAACTACCAAACCCTAGGGGGAAAATAACTACTAAGGTGTAGGTAATCCTAGGCCTTAGTAAATTTTCCTCCCTCTTTAACTCAAAGATGAATATGATGGCGACTTGGATGAAGCAAAAATGCTAGGGTGTTGCAATGACAAGACCTCTAGTGAAAGCTTCAAGGAAAAAATCGGCTTCTTGGCAAAATCTAGTAGGTAAAATCTTTGAAAGCAAGGATAATAACATGTGCTTGGCTTCCTAGGGTTTTAGACTAGCAATTTCATAATCTTAATGTAAATGCAAGATAAACATAACCATAACCATTCAATTAAGAAGAATTGGAGAAATTTTACCTACATTCATCAAGAATCATCAAGCAAAACCCTAGTTGAACACTTCCACCAAGAAAATTGCCAAAATAGTCCAAGATAAGCCTCCTCCAACAAGTGTGCCTAAAATTTCTGATCCAGGTGGATATTGGTGGCCACCCACTTTTTCCGACTGGCTCAAAACAGTTTTCTGGCAATTTTGGCAATTTACTATTTTTAGCAGGTTTTAACTTCCGGGGCCATTTTGAGGGCCTTGTTATCGCACGGTTTGTAGGAAAGGTTAAATAGCTCGAGTCAAGGGTAGAAACCG
>ML809488.1:55980-69793 GCA_009831015.1 Picea engelmannii | reverse complement strand
CTTTGTAAAGTATTATACTTGATAGCATGTGAGCATATAGAAGAAAATGCTTTGCCTGATACAACTAACACCTCCTCTAGGAGAAACCTCGTGTGTTAGTTCCAGGTTTCCATGGAAGAATGTTTGATCACAACACTATGAGAATGTTGACCTCATTTCGTATTGTATTCCTTACCTTTAATCTTTGCTTCAGATAAATTACAAGTGATAGATCTAAAGGAGCTACTGTGATGATTGTTCGTACTATTGCTTTATATTATCAAAAGGATATTATTCTTGCTTGCTGTTTTGTTGACCTTGCTCCAGGTCACAGGTAATAACCCTGAGGAAGCTATAGTGAAGGTTGCAGAAGGCAACGTGCTAAAGGAGACCATAAATGAAGCAATCATCATTGGAAAAGAAGAAGGTGGCTTGCATAAGCTAAAGGGTCACTCAGAAGCTGCCATGACCCACGCCATTGAGAATCCATGTGAACCTTGGCATAGAAGATTAGCTCACATTAACTACAAGGCGCCACCATACATATGCAAAGTGGTCACAGGTTTACCAGAACTCAAGGTTGACCATGAAGGCATATGCAATGGATGTGCACAAGGGAAGAACATCAAGAACCCTTTTCCGAAGAGAGACAGCAAAGCAAAAGGAGTCCTAGAACTCATCCATTCAGATGTGTGTGGCCCAATGCCATCGTCTTCCGTGAGTGGGTATGTATACTATGTATCATTCATTGATGATTATTCTCGTAAGACCTGGGTATATTTTTTTGAAATCTAAAGATGAAGTGTTCAGAAAGTTCAAGGAATTCAAAGCCTTGATAGAGAATCTTTCTAAAAGAAAGATTAAGATACTCAGGTCAGATAATGGAGGAGAATATACCTCAAAAGAGTTTGAGAACTTCTGCAAAAATGTTGGGATCAAGAGGGAACTCACTACTCCCTATAATCCCCAACAAAACGATGTAGCTGAACGAAAGAACAGAACGATAATGGAAGCTGTGAAGACTATGATCTATGATCAAGATCTTCCTATGTGCTTATGGGCAGAAGCAGCAATGACAGCTGTATATGTGCAGAACCGATTGTCCCATAGTGCACTTGGGCTAAAGACCCCGGAAGAGATGTTCACCGAAAAGGAGCTAGAGGTAAGCCACCTCAAAATATTTGGCTGCCCAGTATTTATTCATATACCGAAAGAGAAGAGAAACAAGCTGAAACCTTTAGGAAAGAAGGGAATATTTGTGGGATACTGTGAGGTCTCCAAGGCCTTCAGACTCTATATACTAGGTCACCATCACATTGAGATCAACAGGGATGTGACCTTTGATGAAGATGCAGCGCTCAAGAAATCAAGAAGATGCCAGCTTGAAGAATTATATGAAGAGGAACCTGTAATCCCCAAAACTGCAGTGAGGGAGGTTCCTAGAGCTACAAAACCGATGAGGGAAGTCGTAACTTCCCCTGATGAGGGAATTCTAGAAGACCATGATATATCAGAAGTTCAAGAACCTCCTCAGATGATGATCCTCCATAAAAGGAAGACAACTTGGGCTAGAGAGCTTATTCAAGATGGAGAGAAGTATGGTGTTCTCGAAGGAACTACGAGACAGGTGAAAAGACCAAAGCCATTCTCCAATTATACGGCTTTGATGTGTGATCTTCTAGAGGAGGAGTCTACCTGCTTTGAAGAAGCCATTCAGAGGAAAGAATGGGCAGATGCCATGACAGAGGAATACCAATCCATAATAAAGAACGATGTATGGGAAATAGTTCCCAGAGCGAAGAGTAAAGATGTGGTATCCTCCAGATGGCTCTTCAAAATAAAACATGCTGCTGATGGAAGTATTGAGAAGTATAAAGCAAGATTTGTCGCTCGTGGCTTTTCTCAAAAGGAAGGCATTGACTATGAAGAGATATTCGCTCCTGTAGCCAGATACACTTTGATCAAAACCATCATAGCTCTTGCAGCTAAGATGAAGTGGAAGTTGCACCAGATGGACATAAAGACAGCTGTCCTAAATATTGTCATCGAAGAGGAAGTGTATATAGAGCAACCTCAAGGATTTGAAGTTGAAGATAGGAAGTTTCATGTCTGCAGATTGAAGAAAGTCTTATACGGATTGAAGCAAGCTCCTAGAGCTTGGTATGCCGTATAGACAGTTTCTTGACGAGCTTAGGCTTTACCAATAGTAAAGCAGACTCTAACCTCTACTTCAAGATCATGAACGATGAGCCAGTAATATTACTGCTATATGTGGATGACTTATTCTTAACTGGAGAGGAAAAGCTCATCACTGAATGTAAGAAGAGACTTGCCTCAGAATTTGAAATGAAAGACCTTGGCCTAATGCATTATTTCTTAGGTCTTGAGGTATGACAAAGTCCTGAGAGGATCTTCCTTAACCAAGGGAACTATACAGTGGAAATCCTGAAGAGATTCGACATGTTGGAGTACAAATCCATGAATACACCCATGGAAGCGACACTGAAGCTGTTGGTCGACACTTCATCATAATTGATTGATGCCACACTGTACAGACAGATTATTGGATAGCTGATGTACCTGACGAACACCAGACCAAACATTTGTTTTGCTGTGAACACCTTAAGTCAGTTTCTGGTAGAACCCAGACATGTTCACCTAGTGGCTGCAAAACATGTGATGAGGTACCTTAAGGGTACAATAGATTGTGGTCTCAGCTATGATGGAGATCATGATTTCACATTGAGTGGATATACTGATGCAGATTGGGAAGGAAGTGTTTCTGACAGGAAAAGCACTTCAGGATGTTGTTTCAGTTTGGGATCAGCCATGATCTCGTGGCAGACTAGGAAGCAATCTAGCATTGCTCTTAGCACAACGGAAGCAGAATACATTGCTGCATGTTTTGCCAGCTACGAAGCTATATGGATTGGAAAGTTGTTGACCGACCTATTTGACTTAGAGATAAAGATGACAGAGAATTCTGTATTCCACGACAGGTCGAAGCACATAGAGATCCGATATCATTACATCCGTGACATGGTGCAGAGAGGAGCCTTAAAGATCTAGTACATTAGCAGGGATGAACAGGTTGCTGATGTGTTGACCAAGCCTCTATCTCGTATAAATTTTGAGCACTTTCGAGATAAGCTTGGTATAGTCCGAAAGGACCTTCCTCGAAAGGGGGAGTAGTTGCTGTGATGAGACATCTCTTGCTTCTGACCTGACGGTTGTGACGTAAAGAAAGATGTTGTGATGTGACTAGTATTGTGCTTTCGGCTGGATAGCTGTGATGTAAAGCCAGTCTAGTATCCTGCTTCCGACCTGATGGTTGTGACGTAAAGCAGGACGATTACCTTGCTTCCGACCTGATGGTTGTGATGTAAAGAAAGATGATGTGATGAGACTAGCACTGAGCTTCCAGCTGGATAGCTGTGACGTAAAGCCAATCTAGTATGCTGCTTCCGACCTGATGGTTGTGACGTAAAGCAGGACGAGTACCTTGCTTCCAACCTGATGGTTGTGACGTAAAGCAAGAAGATGTGATGAGACTAGTACTGTGCTTCCGGCTTGACAACTGTGACGTAAAGCCAGTCTAGTATCTTGCTTCCAACCTGATGGTTTTGACGTAAAGCAAGATGATGAGATGAGACTAGCACTGTGCTTCCGACTGGATAGCTGTGATGTAAAGCCAATCTAGTATCCTTCTTCCAGCTTGATTGCTGTGACGTAAAGCAGGACGAGCATTTTACTTCCGGCTTGACAGCTGTGACGTAAAGCAAGACGATGAGATGAGACTAGTACTGTGCTTCCGGCTGGATAACTGTGACGTAAAGCCAGTCTAGTATCCTGCTTCCAGCTTGATTGTTGTGACGTAAAGCAGGACGAGTATCTTGCTTCCAGCTTGAGTGCTGTGACATAAAGTAGGAGGAGTTTCTTGCTTCCAGCTTGACTGCTGTGACGTAAAGCAAGACGAGCACTGTGCTTCCAGCCTTACAGTTGTGACGTAAAGCCAATCCAGTATTATGATGATGAGCCAGCCTTGTGCTGTGATGATGATGTATTAGTTTTATACTAATACATATTGATGCAGATGATGATTGCATTCCTTTGAGAATGACGATGCTGCCGATGAAGAAAACTTCCGATGATTTATAGATACGCCAGTCAGTGTTCCAAGATGATATTGATGATGCTGTCCTCTCACCCACTTGATGCTGTTGATGATGTTGTCCTCTCTCTCTCGTATGATGTTGTTGAAGAATAACCTTCTTGTTAAGGGGGAGTGTTAAAATAATGTAACTGCAAAGTGTATTCTTATTATTATTTGATATATTATTCATTGGATCAATCCCCGTTGTGGATTGATCATGTCGGCTATTGTAAAAGGACCAAATCCCCTTTTGCAGATTGGTAATAATGTAATTGTAAAAGGAAAAAGAAGAAGTCGGCCCTAGAATATATCAAGAGGCCCCGAAATATAATAAAGGTGCTTATAACCACCCAGTTGGAGAAGTCGGCCATGCCAGTGAAGAGACACTTCACACGTGCCAGTCTTGTATAAATAAGGAGGCTAGCGCCTCACTTAGACACACAACTCACTTGCTCATTGAGAGACAAGTTTCGGAATTGCAGTTAGAGAAGAAGGAGAGAGAGTGGCGCATCTTTGGGAGAGGATCTTTTGTATTAGTTTGAGTTATCTCTTGGCATTGTATTGGCTATCTATAATAAGGAAGTTTTGTTGGGTTTTCTTCTCCTAGAGGGTTCCCAGGATAAATGTTGTGTCTCTTGTGATTGTGTATTTCTCAGTGATCTTGTATTATGCTATTGTTATCTATTGAAATGCAAAGAACTATAATAATGGCTTAAACATTAACAAGATCTACCCAAGAATCATAAGATTCCCTAGGATTATAAAACTCCTAACGGAGCTACCACTACTGACCATAGCTAGCATATACATGCATAGGTACTCTGACAGACCGTCCTTACCGGACCTTCGATATCTGTCAAGAGATGATCAGTCCCCTAGGATATAAAATCCTAACTGAGCTACCCGCTATTGGTCAGGATACCATAGTATCATCAACATCACTCCCCCTTTCGAGGGAGGTCCTTTCAGACTATACCAAGCTTGTCTTGAAAGTGATCAAACTTTACACGAGACAGGGGCTTGGTCAACACATCGACAACCTGCTCATCTGTGCCAACATATTGGAGCTTTATGGCTCCCCTCTACACCATATCATGAATGTAGTGATACCACATTACTATGTGCTTCGACTTGTCATGGAACACAGGGTTCTTTGTCATCTTTATGCAGCTCTGGTTATCACATAGAATCACAGTTGCTTCCATCTCCAGATCAAATAGACTTGTCAACAACTTCCGTAGCCATATGGCTTCACAACTGGCGGAACATGTAACAATGTATTCCTCTTCTGCTGTACTGAGAGTAATACTAGATTGCTTCCTACTCTGCCATGAAGTCATGGCTGACCCTAGACTGAAACAACATCATGAAGTGTTCTTTTTGTCAGAAACATTTCCAGCCCAATTTGAATTGGTATAACTAATCAGTTTGAAGTCTTGATCTCCATTGTAGGAGAGACCAAAGTCCAATTTACCCTTAAGGTATCTCATCACATGTTTTGCAGCAACAAGGTGAACATGTCTGGGCTCTACCAGATACTGACTCAAGGTGTTCACAACAAAACATATATCTGGCCTGGTATTCGTCAGATACATCAACGATTCAATGATCTGTCTGTACAACGTAGCATCAACCAATTCTGACGAAGTATCAACCAGGAGTTTCAACTTTGTTTGCATGGGTCTATTCATGGATTTACACTCCAACATATCAAACCTCTTCAGTATTTCAACTGCATACTTCCCTTGGTTAAGGAAGATCTTCTTTGGGCTCTGCCAAACCTCAAGACCTAAGAAATAGTGCATTAGGCCTAGGTCTTTCATCTCAAATTCTGCAGCGATCTTCTTCTTACAATCAATGATGAGCTTTTTTTCTCCAGTTATGAATAAGTCGTCCACATACAACAACAATATAACTGTCTCATCATTCATAACCTTGAAGTAAAGGTTAGAATCAACTTTACTCTTGGTAATGCCCAAGCTCATCAGGAAACTGTCAATTCTTCCATACCAAGCTCTAGGAGGTTGCTTCAATCCGTATAGAGCCTTATTTAATCTGCAGACATGAGTCTTTTTGTCTTCAACTTCAAACCCTTGGGGTTGTTCTATATACACTTCTTCTTCAATGACAACATTCAAGAAGGTTGTTTTCACATCCATCTGGTGTAACTTCCACTTCATCTTAGCTGCAAGGGCTATGATGGTTCTGATAGAAGTGTATCTGGCTACAGGAGCAACTGTCTCTTCATAATCAATGCCTTCCTTTTGAGAAAAGCCACGAGCTACAAACCTTGCTTTATGTTTTTCAATACTTCCATCAGCAACATATTTTATCTTGTATAACCATTTGGAAGATACCACGTCTTTTCTCTTAAGTCTGGGAACTATTTCCCACACATCATTCTTTATAATGGATTGGTATTCTTTTGTCATGGCATCTGCCCATTCTTTCTTCTGAATGGCTTCTTCAAAGCAAGTAGGCTCCTTCTCTATGAGATCACACATCAAAGCCATATAACTGGAGAATGGCTTAGGTTTCTTAACTTGTCTCATGGTTCCTTCGGGGGCACCATACTTCTCTCCATATTGAATAAGTTCCCTTGCCCAAGATGGCTTTCTCTTGTGAGAGATCGTCATCTGGGGAGGTTCTTGAGATTCTATCATACCATGATCTTCATGAATCTCATCATCGGGGGAAACTGTGACTTCCCTCACTGGTTCTGCAACTCTGGGTGCTATAGGTTCTTCTTCATATACTTCTTCAAGCTGGCATCTCCTTGATTTCTTGAATGCTGCATCTTCATCAAAGATTACATCTCTACTGATCTCAATATGATGGTAACCTGGAATGTAAATTCTGAAGGCCTTAGAGACCTCACAGTATCCAACAAATATTCCCTTCTTTCTTGAAGGGTCCAATTTGGTTCTCTTCTCTTTCAGAATGTGTACAAACATTGGACAACCAAATATCTTGACATGGCTTACTTCTGGTTTCTTTCCTGAGAACATTTCTTCGGGGGTTTTGAACCCAAGTGCACTATGGGATAATCTGTTTTGTACCTACATTGTTGTTCTTGCTGCTTCTGCCCATAAGTGCATTGGAAGATCTTGATCATGGATCATAGTCTTCACGGCTTCCATTATAGTTCTGTTCTTTCTTTCTACTACACCATTTTGTTGAGGATCTTACAAACTCTTTTGAGGTGTATTCTCCTCCATTCTCTGACCTGAGAATCTTGATTTTTCTTTCTAAGAGATTCTCTATCAAGGCTTTGAATTCCTTGAATTTTCCAAACAATTCATCTTTTGATTTCAAGAAGTAAACCCAAGTCTTGTGAGAATAGTCATCAATAAATGACACATAGTATACACTTACTAAGAGAGGTGGATGGCATTGGGCCACATACATCTGAGTGGATGAGCTCCAAGACTCCTGCTTTACTGTCGCTCTTCGGGCAATGATTCTTGATGTTCTTTCCTTGTGCACATCCCTTGCACACTCCCTCATGGTTAATCTTGAAATATGGTAGACCAGTAACTGCTTTGCTCATATATGGTAAGGCTTTGTAATTGATGTGAGCTAGTCTTCTATGCCAAAGTTCACAGGGACTCTCAATGGAGTGAATCAAGGCTGCATCTGAGTGACCTTTTAACTTATATAGGCCACCTTCTTCTGTTCCAATAACAATTGCATCTTCTATTGTTTTTCCTTTAGGCCACATAAGAACTTCTCCATCTATGAATGCAACCCTGAAACCTTTCTTATCTAAAGTTGAGATAGAAAGTAAATTCTTCGTCAAACCTGGTACATATAGTACACCCTTCATCTTCATTAAGGTCCTTGAATCAAGTTTGTAATTGGACTCTCCCACTCCTTTGATGGGGTACTGGTAATCATCTCCAAGTGTAACTTTCTGGGGAAAGTTCTTTTCTGTAAGGCTAGAGAGAATGTCTCTCTGACGTGTCATGTGCTTGGAAGCACCACTATCTATGAGCCAAGTGTCCTCACCAGGTGACACTGATCCTTAGATTGCAGAGATTAAGACATAGTCTTCAAACTTTTCTTTAATCATCTTTGTCGGTGGCTCATCATCTTCAACTGCATGGGCATGGTGTCTTTTGTTATTTCTCTTCTTATACTCTTCTCTTCTAGCTGGACAATTCTTAGCAATATGTCCCATCTTGTCACAATGGTAACATTGGTAGGATGAGAAATCCTTTTCTCTTCTTTGACCTTTCTGAAACTTCTGGAATCTCCTTGGAGGGTGAGATTCTTTATGGATGAATCTATTTGGGGAGTGAGACTCCTTATGTAGATGGGTCTCCTTGAAGTGAGACCTTTTCTTTCCTCCTTTAGCATGAGCAACTAGGGCTTGATCTTCATCCCTTAATAGTACTACTTCTCGGTTAGCTACTCTTGCTTCTTCTTGAACACATTCTTCCTAGAGACTGTCAAATTGTAGTTTCTCTTTTCTGGTACAAATGGTTTGGATGTGTTGTAACAGATATCAAAATCGACTATGCTGCCCAAGGCATCAACAGTACATAGGCAAAGTAAAACATGCAGTTTTCCATAGCCAGAAATCAGGGAGGAAGCGTGTTATAGTGGCCACCGAAGAAAATGTGGTTGCATCTCTTAATCTATGTAGAGGCGAGATATTTTGGAGACACGTGCTGGCAGAAACGAGGTCGTGGATAAAATTGACATTGCCCTTGGAAAATATGTCATTACTTTGTCCAATTCAGGAGGTGTTCTAAGAGCATGGAACCTTCCGGATGATCAGTTGGTGTGGGCATCATTTTTGGAGGGCTCAAGTTCCTCTAAGAGCCTGTTATCTGTACCGGTGGATTTAAAAAATGACAAGGATAATGCTATTTTTGTTTATGGTAGAGGTTGGTTGAATGCGGTGTCAGGCATTGATGGAGAACTTCTTTGGCGAACGGACTTTTCTATAGGAAGTGAGGAAACTAAAGTCAACATTGAAAGGATTGTTTTATCTCCTGATAGAGAAAGCATTTATGCAGTAGGTTTTATTGGGAAATCAAGTGTGGCCGTTTGGGTCGTGAATTCTGGAAATGGGCAAATAATGAAAAAGGAAGTGAACACCACCAACGTGTATTTCGCCCGTTCTCTCCCAAAGATCGAGATGACCGAGTCATTGTTTTCCCACTAAAACCCATTCCACGCCAGCGCGCTTTTCGACCAAACAAAGAAATAAATAGCGGGCGAGGCGACTGAGGAAGCCAGCTCGGTACCGGGTAAACTTCAGTGTCTCGGTTTATGTTATTTCGTTTTTTGTATTGCCTGTGTTCACCCAAACCTTCTTTGTTTCGCTTCCTCACTATGGCGCGATCTGTAACATCGACATTCATCGCGTTTTCCCTGATCCTCTTCATCGCCGACGACGAGAGCGAATTCGAATACAAAAAGGGTCCGAAGGGGGAGCTCAAGGAGGAATGGAAGACCTGCGGGAACGGGACGCAACAGTCTCCCATCGATGTGGTGAAGGGAAACGCCATAATTTCTCCGGACCTGGGCACGCTCTGTAGAATCTATCAAACTGGAAATGCAACCCTCGTCAACAGGGACCACGACATCATGGTGAACTGGTCGGGAGGCGCTGGCAGTGTTGAGATAAAAGAGAAAAGATTCACACTGAATCAATGCCATTGGCACACCCCGACCGAGCACACTATAGATGGAAAACAACAACCTGAGCGGTACTTTGGAGTGGTTGTCTAAACTGCGCAACCTTAGAGAGTTGGTTATAGGAAACAAAAATGTATATGCCGCATAGTATTCTGATCATACAACAGTGAGTGTAACGCTTGTTGCGTCGACAAAAATAGGATCTTTTAATGAAGGCGTTACCATTTACCAGGTGATCGTCAGTGATTCATGCAGAACGTGGAGGTTTTGGAGAGGTTTTCCAAGGAATACTCAAAAACGCACCGACAGTGATAAGTAAAACGACTACATATCTGTTTATGGAATCTCTTAAAAGATCAACAACAGTGAATCCAGCATGCGATAGTCTCCTTTTATGGTTTCAAGGAAATGAGATAGCATCAAGCTCCGGTTCAGTTTTGGCAGAGGCCAGCTTCCATAAAAACTTTGGGACTGCATATCGAGTGTCCTACATTCAGCGTCTGAACACCAAGGATGGCCTTCCTCCAGTAAACAAGAGCGAGTTCTGCTCAGAAAATTCGAGTCACAGTTCCTTTTGAAGCAAAATGTTGGTTTTACACCTAGGACACGATACCTCCCTTAGCACCTGCTACCATGGCAGTGCCAGCCTCTGATCGTGCAGTGGTGGAGGGTTTCTTTTGCGAAGGCATGATAGGCTACTATTATAATGGTTCTCAATGGCAAAGGAAGACTATGCATGGCAAACTATACTATGTGCCTAGAGGAGATGAGGTTGGAAAGAGTGCGAAGCTTGATAAATTTGAAATTCCTTCAAAGATCAAGTTACTTCCTGATCCATGGACACCAGAAACGGGTCTTGTGACAGTAGCTCTTAAGTTGAAGCGAGAAGTTATAAAGAAGACCTTTGCTGAAGAATTGAATAAACTGTATGGTTGAGTAGAACTATTGAGCATCGATTTTGGTGAGGGATTATTGTCGAAGTCTTGTGTTTAATTTTGGGGACAATGAAAAAAGTTTGAAAAACATGATAAAATTTGCCCATGCAAAGATAATTTAGCAAAAATTGTTATAACTTCATATGTTAAAGCCGAATGCAGTAGCTAAGATCATAGTCCTTGGTAAATGTAGATGGTATTTAAATATACTCCAAAAGCACTGTTCGGTGAGGAATTTAATTAACCATTTTCTCTTAGCTGTATTTCCTTGATTAGCTGCTGCGACATCTGCTTATGATGAAGGAGATTCTAACGAACAGTTGCAAGTTGCTGTTGCAGCTAGAGATGAGCGATTAAGTGCATTTGCTCTGATTGCACGTGCTGCACCTGGTGAAAGTATACCTTTGCTTGCAATGTCGTTTTCTGAAAGATGGTTATTGCTTAATCAGAGTAGAGGTGTACGAGCGGATCATCAAGACTAATATTTTTCATATATATTGAGTAATGATTATAGAATTGACGTGCAACCAGGGAGAAATCCGTTACAACTGCAGGGACCATTTTGTCCATTTGTCAAAGCCATTGGTAGCGGTTCGAGTAGCCTGCAGAGCATACGGCAGAACACCTGGCAGTCGAAATTCTCCATGAAGAGGAACCGTTTCGGATTCCCAAGACACTAAGAGTTTCATTTTTTCTTTTTAAAAGAATGATGTATGGAAAACCTCACTGAAGAGGGTTCCTAATGAGCGCAGCACTGGGGGGAAAACCTCTGTGAAGAGGGTTCCTATTGTAATTGCTGAGATTTTGTAAGCCATTAATGGAGTAATAAAGAAGATTTTTTACTTGCGATTGTGAGATTCATCACGGTCGATTTCTTTCAGCATGTTCTTCTTCTTTTCAGTTGTGTTAAATCTGTTTGGATTGCATTTATATGTTCCTTACTCACAGTTGAAATTGTCTTTACCATATCTTTATGTCTTCCTTAATCCCTCACGACTGCATTACATTTTGTTTTCTTCTAACCGATGTGCTTCGTTATACTTTAGTACGACCACTACTATAACGAATGGATTTGAGTTTTCTGTAATTGTTTATTGTCTTTCCTTTGCACCAGCTATCAGCGGTGTAAGACCAATCTGCATTTTCAGAATTCTGCATATATCCTCTGCTTCATCGGCCTTTCCTTTTTCTTTCCGCTACCGCATCATGATTTATCAAAGCGCTGAAAGATAGACTTACTTTGCCTCACTTTCCGCAAGTTATTTGATCTCTGCTATTGTCTCTTTTTCTCGGTTTTCATTTGACTCCATGCCCAATGGACCATTTCCCTGGTTTAACCCCCAAACTCCAAAAATCCAAGACCATCATTTACCCATAAATCCGCCCATCTTTTTCACGTTCGCTTCAATTTATTTTGTGACATTTTTCGAGAGATCCCTCTTGGGTTGGAAGAGGGCAGCTTCTAATCCAAAGTGGTTCGAGGTTGCCTCGGGATTGATTTGCTGCAACCCATTTCAGTTCTGAGTGTCAACAGGATGAATGCATCCCAACGTCTTGTGAGACCATTAAGAGCTGTCATTATGAGTTCATCTTGATCTAGGGTATCTCCAATTTCTTCTAGCTGTTCCTTGAATTGAGAGATTCTAGAGAAATATTCATGAACTGTTTCTCCTTTTTGCATCTTTGTATTCTTGAGTTGAGTTCTCAAGTTCATCTTCCGGTTAATGTTTCTTCCTTCATACAATCTGGTTCAGGCATCAAACATTTCTTTTGGGGTATTCTTAGATGCCACTTGAGGGATCAAGTGATCTTTGATAGAGTCTGCAATGATTCTTTTGGCCTTAACCATGTCCTTTTAGTACTTTTCTTTAGTTGTAGCATCTGCAGGTTCTGGTACATTTTCTTTGATGAATCTTGCTAGGTCATTCTCTTCAAGAATGAGTGCAATCCTATACTTCTAGGCACAAAAGTTTTCCACACCTTCTAACTTGTCAACAAGCTTGGTGCTTGCAGAAATCTTGACCCGGAGCTAGGAAAATGACCAAAAAATGAAAGTGCTTAGAATTTAGATCTGAACTTACCAGAAGGTGCGCTTGCCTGAGGTGAGTAGCCTGGTGTAGTCAGTTTTCTGAAAATCCAACTTTTACCCCTTGAAATTGAGCATACTCAATTTTGGACCGGTACTTCTGGTACTGGTTCTGGTTTCCTCGTGTAAATGTGTTGAACTTGCACAGAATACATCTAGCTAAACAATAATACACACATTTGTAGAGAGAATTGGAGAAAGAAGAAGGAGAGAAAGAATGAAAGAATTCTCATTAACCGTTATGAATAATAAATAATTTACGCATGATATACTCTATATAACTCAATGAGTTCGATTGGAGGATAACCAATGTGCCATAGTGGTGGTCTAGAGTGATCTGGACACACACCAGTAGTTACGGGAGTGAACTGCCACCTAGTCTAGTCTCTCAGGTAGTTACAGGAGTGAAATGCCACCTAGTTGAGTTAACTAGTCAACTAGTCTTCAGTTAACTGACTGAACAGAGAGTAGTGAGGAGTTAACTCAGGGAATCAAGGCTAATGTGCCACTCTGGTGATGATACCAAGGAAAGGTCGAGTTAGCATGGTGATGATCCCATTGTTGCATAGTGACAAAACCAATGTAGCATCTAAATTCAAATCAACTAGTCAAATTGAAATGTCAACTAAAAGAGAATATTCTCTAGGTGGACTATTCTCCCCTAAATTATAGGAGACTAGATAATGACTAATTATGACTAATAAAAAAGGAAAAACCTTATGAAAAAGAAATCCTAGGTGTGTGTGAAGTAACTCCAACACCCCCGTTGAACATCACTATGGTGAAAATAAAGAATGGGTCCCGGCAACGAGGCCATGTTAGGTACCCAAAGCCAAACCGTCCCCCCCCCGGTCCGGACTCCGAACCGCGCTATCGACCTCCCGAACCGCGCTCCCGCCTCCTTAACTGCTCTCCTTGCCAAATGTCGAACTGCTGACGCTCCCCTGCGCTCCTGAACCGCTCCCTCGTGCTCTCGAACTTGCAGACAATGCTCCCTCCATGCTCCGAACT